>CM068839.1:64932434-65137434 GCA_028554795.2 Sinohyriopsis cumingii | reverse complement strand
TTCCGAATCATGTATTCTTTTGTACCAATAGTACTGAATGAATCTGATTTTCATCCCAAAATGTCTTTAAACGAATACACAGCAATTCCAAGTAGCTATGATTTCAAAACATGAAGAGTTCTAGCATTTAATAATTCCTATGAATTAATTAATTAAATAAATGAACTAAATAAAACACAACTAAATGTAACAAACCTGAGCCTGGCGAGTATTGCCTAATCGTCTGAAATGGAACTGTTAAATACAAACCTAACATGCAATACAGCGTCGCAATTGATAATCTCACCTATAAACAAGATCAGCTATTTTGACATAGCTGTTCAGGAATTAGGTCAGCTTGGCCATTCAGAACTCACTTCCTGAAGTTAGGTCACCTGATATTTACTTGGATTAATAGCGCAACTCATCCGTGGAACTTTACGCGCTTTACAAGAACGGCTCATCGTTTTAAATGTGCAAATCGACGATCACAGACAACTAGAATTTCAAATATTATTAAACAAATGATTCTTTAAAATTAGAACCATAAAAGCAATTTACATGATAGTTATATGCGTAACACTATGCTTTAAAACGCAAACAAATAAACACAAGAACATAAAATTGTGTGTATCCGTCTTTGCTCAACCCGCGACAATTGTTTCTTTCTAAATGAGGTTATAACCCATATTATATAAATTGTTAAGCCTTGTCGCTTTCCCACGTAGAAACATTGAAGAGAATAGCGTATACTCTTTTTATTTCAGATAGTGTATGATTGTAACCCACAAGCTGGGACAATACATTAATTAAGAATTTGTGGCCAGCTCTAGGTTAGAACTTATTTGGTAAAACTTTGGATGAGATAAAACATGTCAGTTTTTAATTTTGAATTCAGTACAATATTAAGATATTAACCTTTTAGCTAGAGTAATAACAAGTGTTAAAGATATCTGATATTTAATATTTGCTAGAATATAAAAAGCTGTCATGTAAACTAGAACTTGCAGTGTTATTTTGATTTTAAATGTAGGCTATTTCTTTGTTCACATATTCGCATCATGACATGCTGAGATGTTGAGGTGAAAACAACGCATTTAATAAAGTTTCATATCGTAGAAAAAGATCAATTTTCCATATCATATTGATTTTCCAGACTATTTCACTATCACGCAAGAATCTCTCTGTATGACCTCATCGTTGCAATATGTGAACTATAAACAATACCGTGCTATAGTGAACAGTGCTATCAATTTAAATCAGCCAGAGAACAATCAAAACATATAAAATACTTAAATGCTTCCTGTACGCTAACATTTATAAGCTAGCTTGCAGGGCTATTAAATATTCTGACAAATCGCAGACATATATCAATAAACTAACACAATAATATGCAGATTAATTTGAACTATAAGTAATGCCAACACTATTACTATGTATAGTGATGCTAATATATTTGTGATTTATGCATCGGTGTGGTCATATTAGGTACAGATGCATTCAAAAAAGACATATGGCACGCTGATGTCTATCGGAATAAATCAAGTTAGATACCTTCTCCCTGTATGGGTAAAACTTTGTGTTATCCATTTATCATAATGAATGAACACTAAGCTGAGAGACGAAATTTTGCTAACATTATTTTCCATGGGGAATGATTAACAGATATATACCAACAAGTTTCATTCGGATGCTCAATTACCAATTATATGTAGTCAAGTTGATAGTTAGCTGTGGTAGATAAGACGTCGGCATATTAAAACTAGGACAAGTCAATCTCATGCCGCTCGTGTCACACTGCAAACTGATTTCATTTTTTATTATCGAACGCAGCTATAGATTCTTGTCAATTCCTTCTCTAGTACACGATCCTGATCCTGATGTTTGGTCTTGAGTTGATAGGGATCAGAACTCTGAATTATTGCCATGATGATGAGTTAAATTAAATTATAACCACCAATCAGTCGCATTGTATACCCATCCTCTAATAGGCTGACCATTATGTATGGGTTGAGTTAATTCCTGAGTTTGTCAACATTTATTATCACACAGGTTAGATTCAACAATGCATAAATGTAGTCTATAAAGGCGACATTCTGCTAATTCGGATTAAGATACGACAAGCAGTTCAATTGACATTCAGAAAGAGAAATAATTTTTCAGTGACAGTCAGACAGCATAACTGAAAAGATAACTGTCATAAGGTTTCACTTTGTACAGTTTGGTAGAGACGCTTTCGCAAACTTTCACATATGAAACATTCCGTCATCAAGCTAAATGAATAGGCCTATATTTGATACTGTCACGTTCAAAAGATTGCACCAGTTTTAAAACATTGAAAACACTACACAATTTGAAAGTTATAGTTATGTATGGTCCTAAATGTGACTGAGAAAAGAAATAATGATTGGCATTAATCATGAAGCGAATACTTAGTATCTGACATATTCATCCTCAGCAGATAAAAACAGGCAACATAATAATTTATTATTTATGCATCATTGAACATTTTACATAATATTAGTCCTCATATTGCATATATCTTCAAAACATTTTGCTTTTCTTTCACTGATTTAAACAACAATTTTTAAACATTCACTTTCAGTCGAAATTCGAACTGTTTTGTTTCACAAATCAATTTCCCATTTTGTTGAGAAGTCACAGAGATATTTGGCTAAGTGAAAATATCTTGAAGCTGCAATATAAGATAGATGATAAAAAAATACTGAAATATATTTGCTTTAAATATGAAAAGAAGACCTGATTCATATCTTAGAATGTTTAAACCTTGCTTTGACTAATAGACCTACTGATAAAAGCGTCATGCTTAATAAAATTTTTAAAATAAGTATGTTGCCTTTTTATAAGATAGAATAATCTTTTTCTTGATCTAAGAAATGGGACAATCATTAATACTTATTTCTATTATTTTTGGAGACAACTTAAATATTGTACACCATTTAAACATAAATATAAACAAACATTTGATATTTGTAGTCATGTTGCTAGACTATGTAAGTCAGAAAATATAAATGCTAGTTATTTCAATATCGAGGACTTGATTTTAATGTAATTTAGCATGCCAATAATTTGAAATCAATGACCTATGACACGTGTCGAAGACATCTTTATAATTCTCTAAAAATAGCTCTTATTATAAATATCAGTCAATTTTGGGAACACATTAAATGTGAAAAACAGGAAATAAAATACTCTGAATTCAATATTTGTTAAATGAACAAATATACATGCCTAGTACACAAGCAAGCAAACAAAGAAGGGTCTATGTTAGTCACGTGGATGACCAGTGGCAGACAGACCTTGACTGATTGAACTCCCATTCATAATTCACATTATATATATATATATATATATATATATATATATATATATATATATATATATATATATATATATATATATATATATATATATATATATATGACAATTAATGCCAGTGACACTAGAGATGGACCCAGTTATCGATATTATTATTGGGCTATCTGACAAATGAGATATGTAGAACGACTAAATCTAACATATGTCAGAATTAAGGGTCCAAAATTATTAGTATATTTGTTCACACTTTTATCGTCCGAATTTTACAGAGGAAATATTCTGAACGTGGCAACTAATTTCGTCTGATCTTAATGTATATACATGATATAACTATTAAATGAACTAAAACAAAGTTTCTGACAATAACAAACTTTCCATTTTCTCCGCCAAATATAGCGGATATTTCGCCTCGGATATATTCAAGCAGATAATGATAAACTTGGGAACCAATATTATACATATTGATGAGGAAAATAGACCTAGTATTATGTCAATGTATATTTTCTTTGAGTCCGAACAGGCAAACATAACAGACGAGCTAAAATCTTTAAACGGTTTGCAAATGTAGGGAATGACAAAATTAGGGAATGCCAAGAGAAAATAATCACTTGCGAATGTGGACAAACTGTGTAAGAAGTCCATTATTCTATCATCAAAATGCAAATTTCATATTAAATATTTCATTAAAAACATATTACGGTAATAAATGGTGAAACATTTACTTGATGCAAAAGTGCCAAAATCTGAAAAAGGATAAATAAAGCCATAACTTATTCGTCTTCAAATGAAAAAGACAAGCACATGGTTTTTTACTCAAAGTAAATATAGAATTATGTCAAGACGGCTCTACAAAACGTGGACATTTGAGAGAGTTTCGACTTGATACTGAAATTAATTCGAATGTTTTTTTATTGTTTGAACACAGTTTAACCATACTTTGGGAAAATAGTAATTAGAAAAAGGAGGAATTTTGTTTAAGTGAAAATCCGTCTAGATCTGTAAAGATTTGCCTCATGGAACATTACCTGTAAACATGAGTTTGAAATTTATTGCTAAAATCTTGTTGAAATGTTTAATTTGAATCATATCCTTATTAACCGAAAAATTACTTTCAGTTGATGCGTTTTACAGTGCCGTGTACAATGGAAACAATGCATTTAAGAAAGATATTCTATCTAGTCTATTTTTTTCTTCTAATTATCGCCTGTTGCACTAATATCACTCGCTAGGTACGTAGCGGTAACGTGCGCCATATCAGATGTGGAAAAGAAAGTAACCAAAATGTATCGATGCGTAAAAATACATAACAAAGGATTCCACCACATGCATACATTGTATAAGAAAACAGTTGCAGTCTACATTTGTAGGAAATAAATTTACAAACCTTTAATTTTAAAACCAAGTGGCAGCAAAATAATATTCTGACTTTACCTAGAGAGTTCGTATTATGTTTGTCCTTTGCAATCTTGTAGAATTAAATAAGTTCTTCGTGTTGTTTCGTCACTTATTAAGATTTGATTGATTTTTAGTAGGCATCTTTCTCCAGTATTCAAAAGTTTCCGCTCCGAAAGTATATTGACGTTGATAAGCATTTAATAAATTAACACTGCATGTTCTTCAAAGCCCTAATGTGGAGTAACATGTTCTTCACGATCATTTAAATCAAGAATTCATTTTCATATTTATATATCTTCAACTACTTTGAAAAGAACTTTAAAAGTCACTTCACATTAAGTTAATTACTGTAGATCTATAATATGACTAATAATAATAATCATAATAATAATCTATATTATTCCTGCTTAATAATTCTAATATTGTACGTAACTTTTCATGAAATATTGACGTGCTATATATATCAACCCACAACCGACAAGCGGTAGAATTCAATAAGTTTACATTTTTACCAAGTAAGTTATAACCCTAGAATTGGTGGCAAATATTTATCATTTAATCTAGCTTGTGGTTTAAAACCTTAGGAGTGTGTCAATTACAAAAGCGACGGGTGGTGTTGCAACTCATTTCCATGCAGAAAAGCCTTATGGTATATAGTCAGGGTTATAACCTCGTGTTTCAAAAGAGAAATATTTTGGTGGGCGTAGTTAGGATGCAAACAACAGGAAGTGCGTGAATATGTGTGTATGTGTCCGTACGTGTGTGTGTGAGGCTGCTTTGTTTTTGATAAACAAAGAAAATACTTGATAGTGTCCTTGAACTTCACTGATGTTATTAATTTATTTCTGTCTCGTGGTTGTGGATAGTAGGGTGTTAGTTTTTGAAAACGACTGTTGCTTTGTGGCTGGGCCGGCACTTCCTCGATAAATAATACTGTTGCTTTGTGTTGGGTCAGCACTTCATCGAGGAATACTACTGTTGCTTTGTGACTGGGCCAGCACTTCATCGAGGAATACTACTGTTACTTTGTGGCTGGGTCAGCACTTCATCGAGGAATACTACTGTTGCTTTGTGGCTGGGCCAGCACTTCATCGAGGAATACTACTGTTACTTTATGGCTGGGACAGCACTTCCTCGATGAATACTACTATTGCTTTGTGGCTGGGCCAGCACTTCATCGAGGAATACTACTGTTACGTTGTGGCTGGGTTAGCACTTCCTCGATCAATACTACTGTTGCTTTGTGGTTGGGTCAGCACTTCCTCGAGGAATACTACTATTGCTTTGTGGCTGGGTCAGCACTTCCTCGATGAATACTACTTTTAAAAATGGTATCTCTCAACTCCAAAACTTCGTTTACGAAAATGTGTAATTATCCAAAACGTATTGAAGACAAGAAAGGTACATTGTTATTCTGATAGTCTAGTTGTGTGTGCGTGTGTTGGTTATATCGGGATACTTCTTGCACACCACTGAAGATAGAGATAAATTTTAGGATATGTTTGGAGTAGAAGAAAGATGGGCAAAAAGGCTTTTGAATTGGGATTCAACTCCTGGGACGGTGCTTAGAGGATGGTGACAACTGTACAGTTTTGCATATATAAGTAAAAATGATAATTCATAAGAACTGAGATAATGCTACTTTGCTGCAGATATCTTATTTTGAACTCTTCTCCTTTAATTTCCCATTAATTTCGTTGAGAAATATATTAGTCGATACATACATACATACATACATACATACATACATACATACATACATTACCTATTTCTTGTGCAATCTAAATCACTATGTACCGTACAATACCTTAGGCAGAAAGAAAATGTCCTCAGCCATTAATTTTCGGTGTTCATCCTTATTCTCGGCATACTTGTCAAGCATTGTCTGGAACTGTAAAATGAAACTCGAATCAAAAAAATTATCAAACATAGCTTTACAAATAATGATAGACCTTTATACAGATACATAGATTGATACGTAGGTAACTGTGCTGTTAATTTTGTTAACGGATTTGGGAGTCATTAAGACAGCTACGCTAGAGATTTGTTAGATAATCAAGCACAACACAAAAGCCCACGTATGTAAAATTAACAAGATACAAACAGGGATGGCCCCTATAATAGCTGCCAACAACTGGCGCACTAATCGAACTTTCTAACCGGCGCCTACCCCACCCCCACCGGCCACCCAATAATTTTTCCTCCCATTTAACTGACGGGCTAAACTTGGATAAAATGAAACATTCGCTTTTCTCTCATGTATGTATGTATGTATGTATGTATGTACGTAGGTAGGTAGGTATATTAATTGTATACCAAACAGTATTCTATTGTTTTTTATACCCTTGATACCCTTGCTGATAGGTGAAAATGAGCCATTTTTATGTTTAAATTCTGAACATTGATCATCCATGGTAATAGATCCATACATCAATCATATTCGTTTATAAGTTCCATATGCCAATTACTGTTTAATTGTTCGTTGAAGCAATCATCCATGGTAATAGATCCGGATATCAATATTATTCGTTTATAAGTTCTATATGCTAATTACTGTTTAATTGTTCGTTGAAGCTATCATCCATGGTAACAGATCCGGATATCAATCATATTCGTTTATAAGTTCCATATGCTAATTACTGTTTAAATCCTCGTTAAAGCTACATATTCTCATTAGTTCTGTTAGGAACGATATAGTTTCCTTATATAAGTTGTTTGACTACATGCGCATCTATCTGTTAAATCCTTTGTTGGTTTTGAGCGCATGAGTATTACGTCAGATACATTAATCTTTCAATTACATTATAAATAAACATCTCATTGACGAACTTTCTTTAAGTATCTTCGCTAAAATCAAATCTCTGCCCAGCCTCATCCTGTTATAGTGGCAAAAAAATGAAGCCTCCCCCCCCCCCGAAAAGTTGCTTCTTAGCGTCCATATACCTGCATACATCGTATGTTTATTTTCGTGCGGTCGTGAGGAAGTGATATCTTTAATAGAATGGATGTGGAAATTTGGGTTCAAAATATACGAAATGGAAAGGGAATGCGGTGTAATTGAAGAAAACACATGGCCCAAAATATTTAGTATATCAGTATCCAAGTTTCATTGTGTTAATTGCGACTTTCAGATATACATTTTTACTACAATTAAATGAGAGGGTCGCCTACACTACTTGTTGCTTCTATACCTATATCAGTGTATACACGATTTAACACTTATACCAGTGTACATAAGACTTAACACTTATAACAGTGTAGATAAAACTTGACACTTATAACAGTGTACATAAGACTTAACATTTATATCAGTGTATATACGACTTAACACTTATCTCAGTGTACATAAGACTTGACACTTATAACAGTGTACATACGACTTAACATTTATATCAGTGTATATACGACTTAACACTTATATCAGTGTACATAAGACTTAACGCTTATATCAGTGTATATAAGACTGAACACTTATATCAGTGTACATAAGACTTAGCACTTATATCAGTGTATATAAGACTTAACACTTATATCAGTGTATATAAGACTTAACACTTATATCAGTGTATATAAGACTTAACACTTATATCAGTGTATATAAGACTTAACACTTATATCAGTGTATATAAGACTTTACAACGTTGCTGCTCATCCGCAGTACATTGAAACCTTAAAAAGAGATATAACCAACTTCTGTCCGTTTGTGAATGCTGTCGGGAACTAACATATATACTATGACGTATATTCATACGTATCGTCAATTTTATTGAGACATAACAATACCTTGTTTCCAACATAGCTGATAAAGTACTGGGGTAGATCTCCCCAGAGTTTATGAATGCCTTTTTCGCTTATCCAAACTTCAAACCTTTCTGCATCATCTACTTGTGGTAAGTTGACAGGAAAAGGTATCGATGGAGGTAGACGAGGAAAAGTATTTTTCTGCCACAATACAAACTAGAAGTAAAATAATAAAAGATCTTTAACATAAAGATAATAATGAGACAGAAAATACAAATTGATAATTGCATTGATTACACACCATTTATATTTAACAGTAATAAAAAGCAAAGTAAATGACACGTAAGCAGACGTTCACATCATCCGCATGTTACACACTTAAACAGACGTTAGCATTATCCAACACACTTAAGTAGATTTTCACACACGAGTTACTTTTAGACTGATGGGTTATTACAATATCAAGAAAAGTGTATGACCCGTAAACATAAACAGACGTTCATATCGTCAATTTATATTACACATCCAATTCTTGTTTTATAATACCTCCATATAATTGCATACAAAGTGTTTATCATTCCTATACGGTTATTTAAGGTGGTTGATATTCCCACAAACTAACCTGTGTTATGTAATACCGTACGATCAGTCACATAAGGCAACCTGTGCTATATAACACCGTACGATCTGTCACATAAGGCAACCTGTGCTATATAACACCGTACAATCACTCACGTAAGGTAACAAACAAGGTAGTGATGTGATGTGATGTGATTTTTATTTTTAACGTAACTTTAACAATTTTTCAGGCATATCGCTACGATGTCTGCACTGTGGCAGTTTAAAGTGGTGTCTAGCACATGTAGCATGATGTCCCACCCAGTCATATTATCCTGACACCAGGCCGACCAGTCCTAACATTAACTTCTTAATGCTGAGCGCCAAGCGAGGCAGCTGTTAGTACCATTTTTTAAGTCTCTGGTATGACTCGGCCGGGGATCGAACCCACGACCTCCCGCATCCACAAACAAGGTAGAAGATAAGCTTGAGTGATGTGTTGGAAATATTAATTATGCATATATATTTATAAAACAGAATTCAAGTTTGAACCTAGATGACTTTTTCATATGTAAATTTACGGTACATAATGTATCGTTTTTTTTAAAAATAAATATACCGCTCCAATTGCCTAATTGGTTAGAGCGTCCGCATAGGGTCTCTGGTCCGAACCCGGGCTGAGTCATACCAAAGACTTATACAAAGTGTACTAGCAGCTGCCTCGCTTGGCGCTCAGCAATAAAATGTGAGTGCTTAGACTGGTCGGCCTGGTGAAATCATAATGTGACTCTCTGGGTCATGATTGCTCTATGTATGCGGCATGATACCCCAGTGTTAAAAATCACTATAGTTGCGATATGGCTGAAATTTTTTTAAACCTATGTTAAAAATCCAAATCACAAACACATACACACACACACACACACAGAGAGAGAGAACACGAGAGCACGAATGCTATTTAAATATCATTCTAAAACCATTTTGAAAGCATCATTCATCCAAATTTTAGGTCAACACCCCTATTAATGAAGTGAAGGTACTGGTTAGTCCAGTCAAACCACTATTAAAGCAACGGAAAAGACTGTCCTTTACCTCCTCGTATACTATGTTCTCATCAAAAGAAACAACAGACAAAAATTCAACGACTGAAGATAGGTCAGGAGGGGGACTAAAGCATCGAGTAATGACAAATGACAGCTACGGAGGCTACTGAATAACAGTTAGGCGGTGTGGGGGCACCAGTCTCCATAGTAAGCTTTATGGTCGTTGTAAATATAGGCGATTGTTTATCCTCCGTCGTGGACAATTTAATATGCATGGTGTAGAAAAGGTTGATAAAGCCATTATTTTCCACATATATAAATAAATAAACGTGTTCACGTCAACAAGGATACAGGAGTAGTAAACAATAATCAGGTTTCTGGCGCAGTAACCCTAACAATCGTCCAAACAAATACAAAGACGTCATCTGCCGTCACCCCCCAAAACACCACTGCCAAATGTCAGGCAAAGGTTAGCCCGTTGATGACGAACTTTATGGTGGTTACGCGAAATTATTTGTTTGGACCATTTTAAGGGTTACTTCACCAGTAACGCTCATTATTGTTTACTACTAAAAATTTACATCGGTACTGATAACAAAAAAATTATATTAATGTTTCAGATAAAATTTATATTTATTCACCTATTGTTAATATCTCACCTGTAGATATCAGAAATTTTTCATCATCACGGTGATAAAGACAAACCTTTATTTTCCCACTTACTCGTCCTCAACATTCACATAAATCTTGTATTGCGGCTCTGTTAAGATGGTACTTAATGTCAGAAGAAAAGGCTTCTGATTGATCAAGGTTGATTGCTAATTTAGTATATTTTTGTTGACTGATTGGGTCATGGAAGTTATTAAACCATTTTAGTAATTCTGATCTAAACTGCTTGAGATAATTAAAATATTCCGAGTCCTCTGATCGAACAAGTGAAAGTTTTAGTTTGTCAAATTTACTAAAACATATCCCTGAAATTTCATTGTTAATCTCAACTGTGTGCGGTTTATTGTCGTGTAAAATATTTTTAATTTTACGGCCATTGCTGCCTGTGACTGTTAGCGTTTAAGACATTCTTTTTTCTTATTATTAGATTAAATTTATACTTGATTTTTGGATAAAATGTATGCTTGATGTTTAGATAAAATTTCATGCTGACAACAATAAATCAAAAAAATCCCATTTCCGTGTCCGATAATGGCCAACCGCTAACGTATCTATTACTTTTCGCAATAACATTTATCATCAAAGTTTGATAATCCACATTTAAGAAAAACGTTAGTCTCAAGTTTGTGGTGATTTGTTCTAATCGCCTTTGTCCTGACGTAACTGACATCACTATCAAGTACATAGAGGATATTTGCTTGAAAAGAGTGAATAACGGACATATTTCATCGAGTGGATGAAAATACTAGAGTTTTTCACCCACGAGATGCAATGTATCCGTTATTCACTCGTTTCAAGCAAATATTCTTTTTATTTTATGCTCACATACGTTGGCTACCTAAAGTTTGTGACACAGCAGATTTCTTACGGTAATGTCAGCTGTTTACCGTACATGTTCGGCTGTGCTATGTGTACCTGCGCACAAAATTAGTTCCACATCAGATTCATAAAAATTAACTGTTATTTCCAGAATAACAAACTACAAGTTTCAAGGATAACAATCAGGCAGTATTAATAAAAAAAAAACAACAAGTAATTCATCAATGTATAATTGTACATAAGGAAAAAGAAGTTCACTGACTGAAAATGAAAGGGAGGTAGGTATGTTCTTTCCCAAAAGAAGTAGTTCCTGTAGTGCAAAAAATATTGTCATTTATTCACTGAAGTGAAATCGCAATATCATTTTAATTAGAAAATCAAGTGATTCACTGCTTAGCATAAAATCAATATTTGTAATCGTCGAATTTCATTTAATTTTTTTTTACAAAGCTCCTCATTATACCTTTTGCTTTCTTAGTTACTATAATGTTGTCTAGTCGTACCGCACACATTTTTATTTTATCTCAATCCAACATATTTGGATATTAAGGGTCAAAGTAATTTCGTCTTTGAATTTACCAATCTGATAAATCAACCAGTTGTGGACTATCATACATTTCCTGATAAATATCGTCATGTTCGATTTCATAAACTAGCAAATTAGTGTCGGTAAACACTAATTTACTTGACGGCCATTTAACCATGACAAAATTGTAAGGAAAATTGTCTATGAGCCACTTCGATAATTCAAGTAAGGCGGCTCCAACATAAATTAGTTTATTAAATTTCAACTTTATCCTTTTTTTGTACCGCAACAAGATTTTGACCAAATATTTTCATGCTGACAAAATCATCTGATGCAACAGGTTTATTCTGACGAACGATATTGTTTACGATTTCAACATTAACGTGTTTTCTAATATTTTTCATCGTCTTGCCAAAAACAGAATTATTCATCAACTTAAAGAAGTTCTTTTCAAAATCTGTCGTGGCAGCTGCTGGTCGGATGGTATCGATTTGACGTAAACGTTCATCCAAGGTGACTGTTTGAATGTTAGTACTCGATTAACTTTTCTTAAAATTAGACCGGAATCAACTGCTTCTTTTAAATTTTAATAATATATGAGGTGATTTGGTTTATCCAATTGTCATATACGAAAACTTTGCTAAGTGTCCATGAAACTTCAGTATCTTCGGTTGATCCCATTACTCGTTCGGAATGTTTTCATACGTCAAAGTAAAAGCTCGGATAGAGAGTTCCAAATTCTTCAAGTGATATTTTGAGAACCACTATCCGCATCTTGGTATTTTTGCATGGCGTCCAACAGGTAAATATATGGCCGAGAAACATTTCTGTCAAAATCTGCGGTGAAGTTTCATTCAATTGCTTGTTCTAGATATTGTTTCGAATTATTCCCGAAAATAATCTTATAATATTTTGATTATCAAATACAGAATTGTGAAATATTTGGTTTCCTCTTCTACTTTTTAGTTGAAACACAACAAATATGAGTCTTGGTAATTGTTCGCTTGGTGCAGTTGTAAATCTCCAAGTATAACCTGTATAATTTTGTATGTCTGTCTGATAAACTTTGCTCTGAGCAAAATATATATTTTTCTGTAATACGTCAGCAGTGACTCGAGCTATATTGATACGCAAATTGATGCAACAATACGAGTGATACACAATGAAAGTTTAGAAATTACAAACTGAAAATTAGCAACCACTTCATCATTTTAGTATACAATCTGTTTGTTCGGCTCGATTAAGTATAAGTGTATGTTTCATTCCTCTAAACACCCTGTTGAAGTCTCTACAAAATCCAAAGATTGTGCTCAATGGCAGCATCAGTGTGATTTGATTTCACGAATCTGTTAACTTTCTTCGTTTAGCATAACCTACATTGTAAGCAATATTTCTGATAACAAATTTATTTACTCGTACTATCATTGCAGTTCCATCGCATGTAGCATCTGATATAGCTTTTCCAATGTTAATACAAGATAATGTTAGTGCTGCTCGTGTGTCAGCCTCATTGCAGCTGCATCTGTTGCTGCAATACCAATTGCAGTAGCGTTATTTATTAAATAACTTCTGACTAAAACAAGATCATTATTCATCATTGCCACACAAAAGTATTGTTTCACCAGCCGAAACACGACAAAATTACTAATCTCAGTAAGATTAGAAAGCCGCAAATTCAGACTAAATCAGTCTTGTTTTCATTACTAACTATCATATTGCATCCTCACCACGTGGCGATAGCAATTTCTTGGTTGTGGCTATCATTACTTGTTTGATATATTCTGCTGGTGCTATGGCTGAAATTACTTGTGCAGGGCAATGAGTGGCTTTCCTTTGATTTTGTCGGCGATCGTTTGTCCGACTGCAGTATCAGCTGCTCATTCGGAACCTGTTGAAAGATCTTTATGTGCGATTCCTTGTAAATTTTCGACAATCTTAGAAAATAAAAATATATTTCCAAAGAATCCCACCACGATGTTTCGTCGATAAATTTTTCTTTGTATCCTTTTATGTCTTGAAGAATTGGTTAAACTCTGCGCTTAATTGTGTCTCACAAAATTAGTTAACAGATCTCAGATGTAAATAGTAAGTAACAATTTCATCGATAAGATGAACTGCCGCGTAGATTGATCTGTTAGTTGCATGTTTATGCTTGATATTTGATTTTCAAGATTAATCGGATGATATATTATCTGACGAAGATTAACCTGCATTAACGATCCTGGTGGAACGTAAGGGAAAGCTATAAATTGTTTGACCGCGGCCGCCTTGTGAAGAGTAAGATCATGATGAAATATAATAGTTAATTAAAATTGTATTTACTTGCGCTATGTTAAGCGAAACATCACCGTCGTATGATGTTGACTGCTCGTCAACATTGCCATATTGTTAATTATTAAAGCCCAACACAGATGAGATGCTTGTTCCTGGTGAAAAAACAATTAACAGATTATTTTTAACGTGATTCTGGCACGTAGCGTATTGTAGTTCGGAGTCAACTCGAAATTGTCTGCGATGTCTATGTTCCTGGCAATTAACTCTTTCATTGTCTTCTTTAGATCAGTGATGTTATAAGCGCCTTGTGGTATCTTAACCGATCCCCAAGCACCAGGTTGAAAAGGAAAGTCATCATTGATACCTGTTTTAACATTACCATAGAGTGACAGGCAGATGCGGAAATTAATCCAATTTTGTATTGCCGCTCCTGATCAGGTTGGACTGGTAGATCATAAATGACAGAAAAGTTTGCACTGTCCCCGATTGATTGCGATGAATCAAGTAACAACGTTGTCGACATCGTCTTTATATTTTACCGTTTCAGTAAATCATTGTGTAAAATATCATACTCGCCTGTTGTCAATGACGAATGCGAAGATGATCGAGTATATCCACAATTTCGTTATCGATTTCAATACTCGTATTTCTTGCTTCTTTCGATGATATCAGCAACATTAGTCTGTCAACCAAAATCTGCGATTGAAGTAAATAATCTGACACCGTACCCACGTTTTTCTCTTACTCGCTTCTCGTCAAGAATCGTTTGCTAGTGTGCTTAATTTTTTGTTTACAATTTCTAAAATCTTCCACATCGCCGAATATATTTTAATAGCCTTCGTATGGAGACCAGAAATACCGTATCGATATTCTTTATACAATCTACCCATATTTTCTACACCAGCTAACCTTATCTCGTCATCCGTATCATTATTTTCATCACGTACTTTCACCAAACGATCCATTAGCTGATTAAAAAAAAATTTGTTCCATTTTGTCAATTTAATGAACCATAAGATTAGTGCCATAATCATTATCAAGCATATTGTATTGATTGCTTTTAATCTTGCTATACATTTTACCAATCCACTCGTTTACTGTTTGTTGATGTTTTTCTTCTCTGATATCTTCTTCACTAACAAATTTTTCTTTGTCAAGTTTTTATAGTATCTGTTTATACGGTTCAGCTTGTTCTACACAAATTTTGTTTAACAGAAGCCTCTTTTTACTTCTTTTGTTGCTTACCCAGTAAACCTAACAGACCTTTCTCTGTTAATTTATTAAGTTCGTCGGCAAATAACGTTGATGTATCTGCATGGTTTCCAAGTACAGCCTCAGTCACAGGCCTAAACGTTTTGCAGTATCCTCTGCTGAGGCTACTTGTCCTTGACGTTCTTCTTGTACTTTATTTCTTAAACGCAGTTCTTGTTGACTAAAATTTATTTAACAAATACATCTTTGTTTTGTTCATTTTATTATTTAACGCCACTCAAATTTTGTGTTACAGACATCTAATCTGTAAATTCAACAACGAAACATTTTTGCCAGATCACGTGCAAGCTTAACAAACAAGAAAAAATTGTATTTGTATACGGTTGCCTCATGGTAAAGTTCGATAAATTTATCTTTGATTACGTGTCCGCATTGTTCAGTTGCATCATTCCGCACTTCAACATTGTCAAGTCCGGTAAATAGTATAAAACAACATGCATTTCCTCGTATACATCTGTCAAAGTTATAAAAACCCTGGGCAAGATAAACCGCATTACATTTCCTGTTTCTTCAAAGAGAGAAGTAAGATCGTATCTTATTCATTTCGCTATTGTTCAGCGAAATATCGCCAAACACGATTATTTTTTGTTCGTATGAATCAAGTTTGTTTACCGGAATAAGATCTTCAGGTTGTTTGATTAAAAATATATCTTCACCGGCTCCAAAATCATCTAGTTATGTGTCGTTGTAACCGCTTACCCAAATCGTGTTTATCCGGCTAAGGATTAATTGTGTAAATTTATACTAGATCGTAGTTAAAGTTGCCGTTCAGCAGTACATTCATCAGCAAGTTTGTTTTGCCAGATCCGTTCCGAACAACGATAAGGTAATGCCAATCGGTTAGGTTAGTTCATTGTTATGTTTATGCGCAATTAATCACTTGGTATCAAAATTCAATATTGACTTTGTTTTATATGTATCAACCGATACAATTTTATCCCACACAAAAATGTGTGTGTCAGTAAGAAATAAACAATGAGTTATTACACGATATTCACCGGGTCGGTATCTTCTGATACTGTAACAACAAATGGAACAGTAGATTTATCAGGATATCTCAAGAAATCCGGCGATACAATGACCGATAATTCGTCAATGTCTAATCAATTGTGTTGGGATACGAGACTACAATCTGTTGACGATAAAAAGGCAATAATGATATGTCAGGTAAAAAAATCGTAAATTTAGAAACTGCATATCCTCTAGAACTATAAGTCAAAGTCAAGCAGTAAGCCGACTGAAATTAAAGCATGTTGATGTCATAAAACTAGATAAGACCGGCGGAACGCTTACATGAAATATTGATATGTCTGGTAAAAGGATTATTGGACTTGAACTAGATTTCCCAACAGTAAATGTAAACACAAGTCAAGAAATAAGTAATAACCAAGTAATGTCAGTCTATGATGCTTCGGTAATGAAAACCGGGACACAATGACTGGTAACCTGGTGATGAGCAATAACGCAAAAGTAACTGGGTTATCAACACACACACCTCCAGCGTATGAGACAGACGCAGTAAGTTATTTTCGGTTGAAAGGTGCACTAAAGCCTTATTTACATTTGTCTGATGGAACAATGACTGCCTGCATAGACATGGGCGGTAATTAATTTACATTACACAACTTGACAATACAACACTGGACAATACAACGAAGATTGGTTTACTGTAATGTTATTTCTTATTGAAGAATAACTGCACAAGGCGTTCTACGCTATTTATTAAATACAAGGCATCAATACAGCTAGGAACGACCGCTCCGGTTTCCTAGTGGTTAGAGCGTCCGCCTCGGATGCGGTGGGTCGTGGGATAGATCCCCGGCCGAGTCATACCAAAGATTTACAAAAAGCACTAACAGCTGAATCAATTGGTGCTCAGCATTAAGAGATTATTGTTAGGACTGGCCAGCCTGGTGTCAGGATAATGTAACTGGGTGGGACATCATGCTACATGTCTGCGGCAAGATGCCCCAGTGCTAGACATCACTATAAACTGTCATACTGCAGACATGGTAGCGATATGACTGAAAAATTGTTAAAGCTACGTTAAAAAGCCAAATCACACACACACACACACACACACAGAGCTAGGAAGAGGAGTAAAGACTGCCCTGAATGTATGTTTCCCATTGAACATACAACCAAGTGAATGCATAACACAAACCAGCCATTGGTGTGTATCAGTTCTAATCCAATGTGGAATATCTGATTACTTTTACTGTCAAATGATACTACAAAGCTAATTAAATTAAGGTTTACACTACAACTGACTAACATTGCATTTGTCAAAAGCAAATTCTTAAAGTTGACCGACGACACAATGTTAGGCACGCTAAATATGGGCGCTAACAAAATAGCATCGTCACATTACTCCTGCCGCCGATGTTGACTTGACAGCAGTTAATGGCACGTATGTATACATAATAAAATCGGAGAAGTAATATCAGGTCCGATTGACATAGGCGCTAACAAATAACAACGAATTATACTCCATCTGATCCCGTTGATCTGACAAAAAAGCTTACGCCGACAGTGTTTCTGGTGGCGGCGTATAACAAAGTAAAAACAATGTTGGATATATTCCAAAACTTGAAGCATCTGATAACCGAGTTGGATTTGTTCCAAGTACATCAAAACAATATTCAGGCAATAGTCCAAATCATGCTTTTCTTTCTACTTTTGTTGTTGGTAGTGGTCAGGAGTGGATAACTAACGCAGAAACTGCAAACGTTTGGTTAAAAATATAATGTCCTGTTACCGTATCTATTTGTCAATTTCATTTGCGATGACGATCACATTTTTGTACCGGACGAATTTATAACTGGTGTTTAGAAGGATCTAACGATAATGTAATCTCGACAACTTTGTATGGTACAACAAACACTTATGTTGGAGTAACACAATATTTTACAATGCAGCTAGCAATCACCGTAAATAAATATACTGGTCTGACCGCATTTCAAATATATATATTCTCGACGACCACATTTAAAATTTAATCGGACAGTATAGAATAATGTCAGACACAATGACAGACCCACCAATTGTGACTGAAGCAAAAGAATTTTATCATAATGTTGGCAACAGCAAGAATTATGTAGGTGTCAGTAATCTCAACACTGTATCTGACGATCAAATGTCAGAAGCAAACGTTAAAACGAAATAAACGAGATGAAAAAGTTATTTGATTTATCAAATCCTCTACAAATAACTGACTAGATAATATTCTTCATGTGCATGGAATGTGATCTCCAAAACTAAAAAAAGCTATCAGATATTTTGAATTAATAAGGAAATACTGTCATACAGATGACTGTAGCGAAGAACAGAAAAAGCAGATGTAACGAAAAAAGTATTAATTGAGCTAAGCAAAGAAAATATTGATTTTATCATTAAATCAAATATGGTGAAAAAGCGAGTGCATGGGCGAAAAAAAACCCTGAAGAAAATCGAATAAAACGAGGACTTAATGTTTTGGCAAATTAAATTTTAAAAAATAAATTCTCAAAAAATTCATATTTGAGCGAGAAATTTAATAAACGTCAAATATTTCTCGAATATGATATGGATTATCCCGAAGAAGAAAAATCTATACTTGAATTTGTAGACGATAAAGAAGACGCTGAACAAATGCTTAGAGTATACGCCAATGCGAATTCAACTATTTTTGATGATGATGTTACATCTGACCCAATTATTGTTCGAAAAAACATTAAAAGTAATTGAAGAAGTTAATTAGCTGATTGATAATTACCATGGCACGAAGAACAAATTTTGTTGTTGTTGTTGTTGATCAAATCAATAATATCAAGCGGAGTATCATTAAATCCGTTCTTGTTGATAATATCCGGTGTCGGTGTTTCTATTGCAACAGCGTGTAAGCGAATAGTACCCCGATTTGTAACAAAAAGGTGCGTGTAAAACAGCAAGCATGACCTATACAAAATTGTTAGATCAATTACGATCTTATTTGCGTGGCGTTAAGTACGATATGGATGACTTAAAACGCGAATTTCGTATTGTAGACAGTGTGCTAACTGATATTCTCCCAATGAGAACCGTTATCAAAACACATATCAAGTTGAGTGGGTCAGTAATAGTCATGCAGACCTTGACAAGACATAACATTTTATCTAACAGTACTGTACATTTTAATTAAAACATTAATATATCAATTTTATTTCATTAGTAAACAAAAATGAGGTTTTCTGACGAAGTAACCCTAAAAATCATCCAAACAAATAATTTCGCGTAACCGCCATAAAGTTCGTCACCACCGGGAAAACCTTTGCTGACATTTGGTTGGGGTGTCTTTGGGGGTGGCGGCAAATGGCGTCTTTGTTATTGTTTTGACGAATTTTAGGATTACTGCGTCAGAAACCTCATTATTGCTTACTACTATGGGCAATTTCAGGCGAATACTTCCGCTTGTATGGATGAAAATATGCTAGTTATCAGAATATCAAATAACATCAACTAAAATTAGACTTTGTTTGATATAATATAATACGTAAAAAGGGTTATTATTGTGTATTGTGTGACGACCAATAACCCCTCATTTAAATTGGAGAGATCGAAATTTGGTTTCTTGGCTGTGCCAAAACATTATAGCCAGCTTATAGCTGAAAGTATTTCTGCCCTATATTCAAAATACAGAAGACTTAATGTAACATTTGGAAAAGATTGAAAAGAGTAATGTAATGTTATTATACCTCACGTGTCAAATTCCATACACGCACCTTCTTGGGGAAAAACATTGTTCGCCAATTAATAAAATTGAATTAAAACAAACCCCAAGAAATGTATTTATATATGGGATGGGGTGTCAGTGTTTGTATGTTTACTTGAAATAATGGACGTAAACTAAGGAAAGTAAAGGTACAAATGCTGCGAATAGGCAATGAAAACAATCCAACAATATTCGCATCAGTACTAACAACGAACCATAAATTGCAATGGATAGCCCCTTTATTGTCTCCAGTTATCGAGTTTTCAACACCAAATTCTTAATCGTATATATTTAGATGTTTACATTAATTACAACATATAGCTATTATTATGATAAAGTTTTGTTACACACGCATGTACGCACGCACACACACACACACATACATACATGCATATATACATACATACATACATACATACATACATACATACATATGACATCAACACTTACAGGCGAAACATAGGTTTAAAATTTGTTAAGAGACCAAAAACATATGAACAGAGACACTTGAGAATGAAGTGTCAAAGGTATAAAAAAAAATATATAAAATATTTGTAATGAATATCTACCGATTTGATGTCCCAAAACTCCGGAAACTCCACCTGCTGAGCTATCGTGTACATAGACGCGTGAATTTCAACCTCCTTTAAAAAACCGAAATCAGTCTGCGTGTCTGTATATGTGAAAGATAAAAATTGGAACATAATACTTTAAGGAAATACGAAAATGAAGAATAAGAAATTGAAGAATTAGTAGCGATGACGGTAATTATGATAATAACTACAATACGATGATATTAAAGAAATTAATTCAAAAGATACGACAGGAGAGAGGCTAGAATTGGCTACAAACACTAACTTTTGGTAAGATAAAAGATTCTGTCAGGTCCATGGCAGAGCAATGCTCAGATCAGCATCATAACAGTTCGATCAGCCGTATGTATGTAAAAAAAAACAACAATAATTATAAACCTGTGCGGATTTGTTTTTGAGGATTGTAGATCTGGTGCCCGAACCAGCTAAATAACAGATCTATTACAGGCCACTGCGTCAGAGATTACCCCTTTTTGATAAGAAACAACCATCCATTGGGCAAATGGGATAAGCAATGACGTTAGCAGATTTATCCGGATGCTATAAATTATCATTGTTGTTTATTTCTCGGCGATTCCGCATGTTTGATCAGGCGACGGTTGTCTCTGCTGCTGATTGTGTTCATGAGAAATGTAACCTCGGGCTGGTGACGATTAATGTACGTCAATCACTATGGCAATCCAACCTCAGCCACGATCATGTTGTGCAGACATAGAGGTGATTTATATGTTATTGTGGTCATATATTTATTAGTATAATCAATAAGTAGCAAAGCCGCTGCAGAAGAAGATCGTGGTGGGGATTGATATTCCCGATGATTTCACGATTGAACACATGATAGAGCGCTGGAGAAACTTCCAACCTAACTGTGTAACTGCGGATGATGTGCTCGCGTTCATTTTGTTCATTGCCGCATGACCTGGCGAGTTGAATAAGCTGAAGATCACACTATGCGGTAGTTCCAACCGGGCTCTCAAGAATGGCAAATTCATGCCCGAAGAAGATTTTCCCATTGTGGCCGTCATCGGTATTCAACCCGCTCATGAATTTGCCTGCGAATTTACACTTGCACGGAAAAAGTACCCCAAAGAGTTTAACGATGCCATAGGTGAGCTAAGTCCATGTTGGCCTGTACTGGACTGCAACAAAGACATCTTCGCGTGATCGGTGCCGAAATGTCAATCAAGCAGGTGAAGATATGAGGGGACCGCAAAAATACGTCATGAGACAGATAAATTGTATGAACGACACTGAAACATCAGCCTAAACATGTTGATGTTGTTGTTGTTGTAGGGTTTAACGCCATTTTTCAGCACACAATAGGCTATACGTGGCCGCCAGTATTAATGGTGGAGGACGAACACGAGAAAACCCCGGAAAGAACCACCGACCCACGAGAAGCTACTGGCAAGCTTTCTCACATGCCCACATTGGCTGAATTTGAGACTCGAACCCAAGCAGACAGAGGTGAGATGGCAGTGATCCGTAACGGAAAGCGCTTTAGACCACTCGGCCACTCGGGGCCCCTCCTAAACATGTTGACATTGCACAACTGTGAATGAACATCGCAAAACAACAAATATTTTTAATGACCTTCATAATCACACGATAACCCACCCACCCCGCTCCCCAAAAAAGTTAAAACAGCATTTAATTCGCTTGTGCGACCCCGCCGATAATGCGAAAACCACGTATGACAAAACCGTCACGCGATTACGTCAGACCTGCCCGACATCGATGTATACTGATTATTCCTGGGCGACACAAAAAGTCATCGACAATTATGGTCTTCCAAAATTGTAACGCGACGGAGTTTGCTTTTTTATGCACAAGACTCATGGGTAAGGCCATCAGCAGAGGCAACGTGCGCCTGGTCAAAAACGCGGATTCGTCCAGAATCTGTGTAAACAACAATGATAAATTAGAGGAATCTGGACGAATCCGCAAACATCAACGGGGATCGTCCCATTGACCCAATGGATTGTTCTATCACATCTGAAATGGGTCATCTCTGATTCCACACGGATTGTGATTGAAATGTTATTCTTCTGATTCAGGCACCGGATCAGCATCATTAATAGAACTGCTATTTTCCGGATCTTATAATCCGATAGAAATCCTCACACGTTTATCATATTTTTACTTCCACGATGCTGATTGAACAGCTAATTTGCTGATCTGAGCATTCCTCTGCTATGGAAATGATATTATCTCTTATTTTACAAAATTACTGGTGTTAAGCACATTCTACAGCCTTTCTTTATATATATATATATATATATATATATATATATATATATATATATATATATATATATATATATATATAAATGTGGAGTGTTTACTAGCTGTCCTGCTAGTGTTTTCGTTCTTGTATTCTATTTCATATTATCGTTCTATTTTCATTACCTTCTTGTGTTGATTTTGGTATTTGCGTAGTAACATACGCAATCTTAGTTACATTCCTCGAACAGTTGATTTAAAAGAAGCATTTTCAAACGCCATATCATTTGCAGATCTATAGATTAAGCAGTCAATTGACTGATTGATCGATTGTGTAAGTGTTCGATGGATTTTAAATATATTGGAGGTTGTATGTTTGCACTTACCTGGATATTCATAAGTAATTTGAAAGATGCTGTCTATTTTATGTCGAACCAACTCAAACACCTGGTTAAAGAAAGTAAAGAGAATCTGTAGGTAAAAGTTGTGGCGGCACAGGGTTTAGTAGTACTTACCTAAAATTTTAAAGTAGAACCGAATATGAAAATTTTACTTATATAACATGTACCTTAGTATGAACATCATAAACCTAGATATGCCGTTGCACGGTGCGCCAGAATATTAGATCAGACGCCATTGAATTTTACCATTTCAATCTAGGAATGTAGATCTCATACTTGAAATCGAAAATCTCTGGTCTTGAGTTTGGGATTGAGTTTTCATTATATGCCAATCTAAAGCGACATTTCAGCATTACTGCGTACTGGCATAAGTTACAACAGTATAACTATCTGAATATAAATCTTCATATTTCATTTACGTCCATCTATTTCGCCACTCAGATTAGGGTGTTGTTTCTATTAATTGACATTCTACGGTTTACAGAGTACACCTATCATAAAGGAGCATAGCGGTTCCTGGCCTGGTGGCTGATAATCCTTGCATTGAGGCAGTCTTTGTCAGTGTCATAATGTTGCGTATCCCGTTTTTTTTTCAAGCATATCCCAGTGATAAATGGCTCCATTATTTTTGCTTATGCAATAACAAGTAGGACAGACTGGTATCCTCCGCGTTTCTAAATCAGCAAAATGGTTCGCCTTTGTATGGAAATCACGTGAAATACACCATCTACATGAGTGGACATCAAAATTCGTAACTATTAGTCATGAAATTAACAACATCCTGGTCTTGGCGCAATGGATGTCAGTTGCATCTGAATTTATTTTCATTCCTTCGTTTAAGTGAATATAAAAAGCTTCATGCTATCTGCAGCTACAATTAAAAGTTAGAAAGAAGATTCTTTATAATTTTGTAGAAATTCGCAAAGAAAAGGCAAACACTTTAGAACATCAGTGAATCAAACAATTTTGACATGTGGAAATAAAGTTTCGACTAGATCTGCCTGACAAAAGTTTTGCTAAGAATGTCCCAAGTATGTTAAGTGCTCTGTAGAGTATCATAGCAAATATAACTGATGCACTGTTATGCTGTTATATCTACAGCACACTTACGATGATCCATCATTTGTATAATCTAATCAACACATTTTAACGAAATAATGAAAAAATGAATAAATGCAAAATTTCTTTATGCAGATGCTTGCTTCAAATGTCAAATGATCTGTTCGGCAAATTATTGACTACTTTAGCCACAAATTGCTTGAGAACAAAGTATGCAGTTTCATAATTTCTTTCTAAAATTTCAATTTTGAAAAGAGCTGAATGCCAATGTTTAAAACCTAATCGATTCCGGACACTGTATTGTATAACAGCTGCCTGATACAAGTTATAAACTTATAATATTAAATCTTAAAAGAAATATTATCACTTGTGACAAACGATTTTGCACAAGTTGAACTTTACAAGTGTTAAAACGACACCAACTCAAACAATACTTGCCTGTCATGAGTTAGAAATTTACCATTTTTAATAATGCATAATTCGAGTATAACAGCCTCTTGCGAAAAGCTAGAAAACAGGTTTTACAAGCTTTGACAAAATGCTGCCTGACACAAGTTTTTTAAAAAAAATAAACTAACAGTGTTAACAAGACACTCACCACTTTCGACAACAGCTGTGTGACACAAGTTTCATTGAGAAAGTCTTTCAGGAATTCTGAACCTGTCACCGTCCCATTTAGTGTTTCTTGCCTAAACCTCAGTGTTTTGTACACACCTACAACAGAAAACAGACACTTTATATTTAATGAACTTCTCTACTGTATCCACCTGCTTATCTATTGTATCCACCTGCTTATCTACTGTATCCACCTGCTTATCTCTTGTATCCACCTGCTTATTTTCTATTTTTTGTTGTATCCTACCCCTTTTACTTATTTCTTTCAATTATTTGTTTCTTCCTTCATTCATTAAGTCATTCAGCCATTCCATCCTTTAGTCTTTCCATTCTTTTTATCATTCTTCGTCGTTCATCAATCAGTCTGCATACAATATTCAAAGAAAGTACCGTGAATATCAGTGTACATAATATACACAACTGCATTTCTGTTTTTCTTCAGTCAACGGGAAGTACAAGTTTGATATGGCTTGTGTGACACGGAAATACTGATTGAACAACAGTCTCGAATGCCATATTAATTATTTCAGACAATGTATACTTTAGGTCACAAAAATACGCTCTCTGTCCAACTGAATATATCACGTACTTAGGTGTATCTTTCTTTCTGAGTATTTGCAACAGTATTTATAAGTTTATATAGATCTTACCGTAACTCAATAAAGTTAATAAATACTCGTCTTCAGTTGAATATGCATCCATTACATGAATGTTTCTTTAATGCATCAATTGTAGGGGTTTTTCAGCTTCCATTGCTCCCCAAACACTTAACCCATCCCACAAAAACAATCAATCGCACTTGATGTAGGGCATTGGCAGCTAATCACTACGTTTCGGATATATATATATATATATATATATATATATATATATATATATATATATATATATATATATACTTTTCTCTTACTTCTTTTGTCGATATAACTGAATTTTTTTAAAGCTACCTTAAAAATCCAAACACACGCTTACTGCTTTTGTCAATTCCCCCGCCCTCTCTCTCTCTCTCTCTCTCTCTCTCTCTCTCTCTCTCTCTCTCTCTATATATATATATATATATATATATATATATATATATATATATATATATATATATATATGCGTCTTGCGCACTTCGACAAGACAATAAATAAAATATGATTTCCATACCTACGTTAGCGACCACAGAAAAAACGGCATTTTTGATCTGGCATTCCACTAATTTGTTAACTTTAGACGTATCAGACCTATAAAAAAAAAGAAGAATTTAGGCAAGACCTTAAGAATACTGGTGACCATTGGATCGAGAAAACTCTTTTATCTCGTTTTATCTTTGGTATTATTATTTTTAGTTTTCCATTGTTTCTTTCATTAAATAAATTTAGAACTGTAAAACAGCTAAACGCCGGTTCAGGATTCGCTTGTTGATGTCTCCTTAGTCGAGCCCGTCGTCGTTTTTGATGTTGTTATTGTTGTTGCATTTATTATTATAAAATCACGGAAACGATCGTCGTCTGTATCTATCTAATATTATCATGTAAACGACAATATGGTGTGAAACTGTGGTCCTGACCGTCTGTACACGCATTCCTACAAATCTGGAATAGATGCGTGCATGTCACGCTACTTGGACGACATAGATTGGTATATCAACCCTTGGAATGTTAATTAGTGTGATTGGCCTGAAGTGCGCAGTTGTTCAACAAATTTCCAACCCTATCACTGATCCTTTTCGCAATGGGTACGAATGGTGGGATTGATTTGGGGATGAGGCAAAACTGCAAACACTCTAAATAGTCAGATTTATTTATTTATTTATTTATTACGGTGTCACAATCTAATGTTACTGACCTGCGGGATACAGCATACAGAGCACGGATGATAAGATCTCTTTTGTATGTAATGGTCACTTTCACAGACGTTCTGTCCAACAGCAGCACGGATATGTCCTTCTCGGGCTCCACAATCTGGGGGCTTCAGTGGGAAAACATATTTTGATAGTCAGTTATTTTCTTAAAACTTAATTTCTTGTCTAAAATTAATTATCGCTTGAGATTTTGCACGTGATTCTTTTATCTTAGAGAAAGACACAGACAAAAGAAGAAAAAAATAAAAGACAGATAGACAGAACACATATAATAGATAGGCAAACTGATAGATAAATAAATCGAGAGATAGATGGGTGTTATGCACAATGGCAGATGGCAGATGGCAACGTATATATATATATATATATATATATATATATATATATATATATATATATATATATATATATATATATATATATATATTCTTAATCCGTAGATCCTGAAAACTAGATAAAGAGTTCAGATTGTAGGCAGAGATTCAACATAGGTGACTTACTTTTGTGTTTTGTTTCTTTGTAAATATATTTAAGTTAGCGTGTATACGTATTGGACCATATGCACGATACACTCCTGTGATACCAGATATATTGAAGGGTGGGGTGACGAAAAAGGTGTTGATAGAGAAATCGAGGGAACATTAGTAAATGAGTTTTTTCTTTCGGTCCCCTTTGACTATCACACCCAACCATATGACAGGTGTCGCACGATAGAATCCTGTCTAAATTAAGAATTGTCGCCAGGGCTTTCTCATTGCTCTTGATGATGAGCTCTTTTTATTCTACCGTGTCACATATGTCATTTATGCACCCATTTTCCCCAATTTCTTTCTTTTCTTAAATGTTGCATTATCTAGCGAACTAAATGAGCCAATCATTAGAGACTGCTCAAGTGATCATGCTCGCATATCTTCCAAACGCTTACAAATGGTAATTTGTAGATGAACTTTGAATAGTGCTGTGATGTTATTTGAAGAAAAGAAAAAACTAGACTACCTGATTTTGTCACATATCATTGACAAAGCTAACTGTATGGCGGAAATTGAAGATGTTATTTTTTTATATACAGATATTGCCAAATTGAAATACACGCCGAAAATAATAGAATATTTTTTAACTGTATGACGTGAAATTGATTGCTTCTTGACTGCGCTGTTACTGAAAACTTCCATTATTTGATATACTTAAGGAAACTGCCCCCCCCCCCCATTCTACAACTGGTTCTTACAGTCCAACCAACATTTACAGGGAACTGTTATATTGTTTACTTATCTGGGACATATTCATATTGTGCTAAAATTAGTTAGGTTCATGAAATGTATAAACGAAAACAATTGTTAAGATCATGAATAACGATGACTGTACTTGGAATTTCTGTATTACATCATTTGAGTAAAGGTGGAGAAAGCAGGAAATAGAATTACACTAAAAATTGGCACGCATCTTGTATTCGCTGAATAAGTTTTCATTGCTCATTTCGACATTTACTTTTAATGCTCGCTTACACACACATACTAAAAATCTCTTTCTCTCCTTATGTCACTCTTTCTATCTGTCTGTCTGCCTGTCTATCTTTCTCTCTCTCTCTCTGTCTATATATATATATATATATATATATATATATATATATATATATATATATATATATCGCTGAATCGATTTCGAAATATTTCTCTTTCTCTTCTCTCTCTCTCATTGCAATGTTGCATTTTCTTCATATTGATTCATTAGTGTTCTTCTTTTGTGGTAGATTACCAGAATTTAGAAGGCGGGAAAGATCAAAGGAGAACCTATTGCGAACAACGTTAACCCATTTATTTCGACACATAATGCAATGATTCAGGTGCTACGGATTTTGTATTACTTTGCAAGTAGAACAGTGTCAACGGTGATAGGTCCAGGCTGTACGCAGTTCCTTACGTGTTACACACTTATAATTATGTTACTGACATGATAATACCCCCCCCCTTCTAACCTTGTTACAATTGTTTGAATATCACCCTGGCACACGTCCACGAAGCCATGCACAAAGTACTCCCTGGGATTCTCGTACATAATTGGTGCAACTGGAAGAGTAAAGAGAAATAACAAGCCATTTATAACTTCATTCCAGGGGAAATTTTTAACTACCTAAAAGTATACTCAAGGTCACACAGAAAAAAGGATGCATCACTAAATATCATTGTGGATATTTTTAATTTTAAACAGTAGTGTATCTGTATTTTTTTACCGTCTTTGACTTCGCTGCATCGAAAATAGCTAAACACATCACATGGGTACATCAGAACAATAAAACATACGATACATAACCTAAATATCTGGTACAACCTACTATTGTTCAAGAATGTCGAAAATGTACACAAAGAAAAAGAGAAGAGAATAAGCACAAACAATACACTTTTCATATTAGGATGCGAAACTACTGAAACACATGAGCACATTAAAACACTGCGTAACATGCTACAAAACCTAAATATCCTATAGAAACTACGGTTGTTAAAAAAAGTTTAAATAAATAGAGACGAAAAGAATCAACACAAATTAGTCCTTACATCAACAGGGTAAGATAAGCAAAGGCTTTAAAGAACTATTAGAATATAAAAATTCAAAGTGGAGAATTTACACCTGAAGTTATAAGATTATTTTCTACGGAGAACGTAAAAATTAATAAAGGGTTTATCAAACTACTGTTCAGTTTGTTAATTTGGTAAAAGAACTGATGAGAGTCTATGCTAATATGCACGAAAAATCGATCGAAAAGTAAAGAACAATACATTAAATGAGAAACATGCCACTGTAAAAAATGTGTAATGCTAGCGCAGTTGAAAAGATACTCGCAGAGAAACATCCAAGAAAATGTGTAACACAGAATTATTTGAAAAATGTTGAAAGCATAAGAGCCTAATTACATGGGAATCTGTTCCAGTTTTTGAAGAGAGTTTTCAAAGGAAATATCAAAAACAAAATCAGGTACATGGGAATCTGCCGCAGTTTCAAGAGAGTTTTCAGAGGAAATATCAAAATCAAAATCAGGTACATGGGAATCTTTCGCAGTTTGAAGAGAGTTTTCAGAGGAAATAGCAAAAACAGAATCAGGTGAAATGATAGAGAACAACCGCTCTTAGATGAAAGACATAAACGACTGCTTAAAGAAAATGGCGTACGATATCTGTTACTGCTGATATTCCCAATGCCATAGGTATGGTATCAAAAAACTGCTTTTGCAACAGTAAATATTTTTAAGGCTTATTATGGCCATAGGGTGAACACGTAATAAGGGGAAAATGGCCTCGTCTCTACATGCCACAGTCTTAAACTAATTCAAGAATTAAATAATACAGCTACAGATTGTTAATAAGACTTTGGAATCATGTTATTGATGAATATTATGGTTTAATCCAATTTTAAACCAGTCATTGGTTGTTGTTGTATCCAATGACACGTCCTATATTCATAACCATGTCACTTTGTAAAATAAAGAATCATTCCCGAATCCAGCAGCAAAGTAAGACGTGACTGTTATATATGCTGTGTCTTTTGAAACCTCTCTGGAATATTGTCATCGAGATTGTAAAAAAAAACAATTATTTGAGTTGAAGTAGAATATGCAGCAGTAGAAACTGACTCGGAAATAGATGTGGCTTATCATTTGTCGGCTTAAGATATAGATTGCACATGTATAATGCTTTGATTTAACCTGGAGATTACTTCGTCTTTTTTAACAGAAAGAATCCTTCACCCTAGAGAATAGTTCAATTTTACTTTTTTATCTATTATATCTTTTAAAACCTCTCTAGAATATTTTCATGCAACTGAAATCAATCTACCCTAAATTGAAGCATTTGATAGCCTTTTATATGTGTCTTGAAAACTCTAGAATATTTTCATGCAACTGAAATCAGTCTAACCTAAATTGAACAATTTAATTTGATAGACTTTTGTATGTGTCTTGAACAGTGGAAGCAAGCTCTATATTATATGTTCCATCTGAACTTGTCCGCCTTAGATAAGGATTACACGTTTAGACTTTTATTCTAATCTGGATATTTCATCATCTGTTAATCTTTTTTCTTTCTTTCACAAAGATTTTAAACAAACATGTTGGCCTATCTGTACCTACCACTGAAATAGACATAAGGTGATTTACTTTGCAGTATCGATTTCCCATTGAAATAGACATGAGCTGATTTACTTTGCAGTATCGATTTCCCATTGAAATAGACATAAGGTGATTTATTTTGCAGCATCGATTTCCCATTGAAATAGACATAAGGTGATTTATTTTGCAGTAGCACCAACCAACTCCGGATATGAATTTTCTCCTCGGTGATGTTAATCAAGATCAGAAAAAATGGTTTGGAATGATACCTATCGTCAACCATGATTTTTTAAAATTCTTTCCAACTATGAAATGGTGGAATATTATCCTTCTTGCATAATCAATTGTTTTGAAATCTAAACCGTCCTTATAGGAAAGAAAAATCATTTTCACCAAATAATAGTATTTTGCATTCAGTTAAGTTGTCTTACATGGATGTAAAAGTGAAACTTTTAAACAGATTTTAATACTTGTGTTTGATTTGTATATGTTATAGACTGATATGCAGGATAAGGGTTGTTCGTTGTGCTGGTTACATATTTCAGATCTGACGTCCATTACTGATGTTTAGCAAATTAATGTAATATGGACTTTTCTTTTGCATATGCAATGAACTTTTATTTATTGTTTTTCCACATGCCATAATTCTACATGTAGTGCCATACGCCATATTGTATGTGTAGTTCTTTCTAGGCTCGTTTCGGCATTCTCTTCATTTCTTGGGGTAGTTTAGTTTTAATTAATACTAGATCCTAAATGAAAGTTCCGCAAGCTTTAATCTTCAAAGCCTGTATACATATACACTGTGAACGGTAACCGTATTTAACTTCTTTTGTAATGTTTAAGAATTATTTGCATAACACCTGAGTTTGGTTAATGCTGCTGTAATGTTTTGTGAATGAAGGTTTGATGGCTGTGTTAAAATCTCCACGAACAATGTACACGAAGTTGTTAAACCTCCTTGAAATGAAATGTCAGAGAAATTAAAATGTGTCTATGAAAGATATAAACATTAATTTTATTTTTCTTTCCTTTGATCTTGTTCCAAACGTTTTAAACGATCTTATTCTCTGTTGTGTCTGTTTTCCACTTTTTGAGATGAAAATGACATACTATTTGAGTTTAATCTATTTTAATTTCTTCAGTAATGGAATTTAATCTCATAGTAGTACAGTGTATACATCGCAGCCACATGATCACGTTTCCCATATGTTTCGTTTACTCTTTACAATTTTCCAACAAAACGTGTTGGTTTGATTATAAAACCTATAATCAACACAAATTTGTATTGTAATTATTTTTACTATTACATGTTTTAATGTGCCACTGTTTTCACGTTTTTAACATTCATAAAACTAGATATCTTTCACAAAATTAACGTCTCTATATTCATTGATACTGTTGTTTATATCCCTTTCCCTCTCTTGAGGACACGTCTACTTGTGGTATTTAATTTATTTGCATGGCATAACATTGCAGATGCTTTGGAAATGTTAAATGATTTATCGTATCCATTGCACTATTACATGCTATTTACAATTCATTCAGTTTGTTCTTTAATTTTATATTTTATGTTTGTATCTGTATATTGCTCTCGTACAGAAATCAATCTTTCAAGGTAGACAACCTAAACTTACTTGCACATATTTTAAATACTTCTTCTGTAAGGTCATTAAAATAAATGTTTTTGGGAAACTCGCACTGTATTATCGATTTTTGTGTCGATGTTGGGTTAACGGTTACCTGACAAGAATGGATTTATCGGTTCAGTAACCTAATACATTTATTCATATTATTAATATGTTGTATTCCTTGCTTGCTTAAACTGGTATCATGATTGTGCAACACATGTTTTAGTAAAACGGAAATCTTTTTCTGGTTTCATTTTCAGTAAAAAATTTCTATGTTGTAGTCTTTAAAGGTCTTTTACAGTTTTATATTACATATGCATTTCTTTACCCTAGAAAGTTGAAATGTATCCAACGTTTTACTTTTCAAGTAAAAGCCGAACTTTCCTGCTGTAAAGCTATTTTTCTCTCATCAAAATGTATGATTTCAGTCTTTCAAGATTTCTTTAAAAGTATCGTGTATGTCTTCTGCCATTATATTATACTTTCTGAGCCCAAACATATTTTGAGACAAATACATGACAAAGTGTATTTATATCCCTCTTTGTGATGCATAGGTTTCAATGGCAGCAACGGTTACTTGTCACTTGTAATCCAAGAGACATACGCGGATCCTTCTGTCTAGACTTTCTCGCCAGATTGTATAAAGGTATCAACTGGACTTGGATATAATAGTTTAGTTAAACCTTTCAATTCTTTTTTGTATTCCATTTTATTTTTATTATGTTAATAATACGCCGACAGATTACATTCTACTTTCATCGTATCAAATCACGAATATAACTAACAACGCATGCCCTGATCTGTAAGGGTCATATTTGGATGAGAGCGGTAATTTTATTTTCATTTATGTGTTTTTATAGAGCAAAGTAGGTTCTGTGGTGAAGTGTCGAGATCTTGCAAGCTTTTACAAAGTTTTCCTAACAATATTGCAGTTGCAGATCTCTTCGGAAGCCTTGAAGAAAATATTTCGACCAAAAGTGATCATCTATGATGTGAAATGTAGCTTTAATAGATTACTCTAAAAATTAACATTTTTCTTTCTTGCTCGCTGACCTATACTAGATGCGATGTAGACGAAATATTTGTCTGTGATAAATTGTTGCTGACGTACAATGCTGGCCTTATGGCAAACATGTATAGATAGCAGTGTGTGGTTTTCTGGCTAGTAAATACTTTTCCTTGAACGTTGAAGAAATGAAAGAAATGTAATTGAAACGATTATTTTGATGATATTAAAGTAAATCAGCAGAGTAATGTGTCAAGGACATTGCAAAAATACCGTTGATTAAAGAAACATTGATGGCTATTATTAGAATTACAGACTGCCTGTACTTAACACTAACACTGCACATTGATAAACATACGGTAGAATAAATTTACTCATCACCGCGTAACAATGACGAGGCCCAGCATTGCCACATTTTCACGATTTATAGTGTTATGTATTTTTAATTTCAGTGTTTGTTTGTTGGTTTTATTTTTTTTAAATTCCAGTACATGTCATTTTAATGGAACACTGTTTGCTGGACTTGACCTTGTCCAAAACTGAGTTCATTTCTGCTTGACCTGATTGACTTTTACAAATAAAATTTTATTTCATTTATGTAAACTACTAATAATAGCTACATTATTATCTATGTGTATGAGCTTATTAACCGAATTATTTATTCAGGTAAACATGTTGATTTGGGTCAGGGTTTTGGAGATTCCTAACTGAATTTTATAGGCTATTGTGTTGTAAATAAACAAGACTCATAAGATCATTCTAGAAGGTTATTTTCCGTTAGGTAATGGTTGTTTTTAGAAAATGCTAATTGAGACCTGGGATCAGTCAGAGAAGTATATTGTCTTGTGACTGTGAGGATTTTACAATTCGTGCTTTAACATCTAGCACTCTAAATCACATTATCTTGTGACCAGTTTGAGGTTATTTTTATTTTTTTTTCAAATTATTGAATTCAAGTGACTTGACCTTGTCCAAAACTGCTTGACCTAATTGACTTTTAAAAAATAAAATTTTATTTTATTTATGTAAACTACTAATAATCGCTTCACTATTATCTATGTGTATGAGCTTATTAGTCTAATTATAATTCAGGTAAACATGTTTATTTGGGTCAGGGTTTGGGAAATTCATCAGTGAATTGTATAGGTTATTATGTTGTAAATAAACAAGGTTCATAAGATCATTCTTGAAGGTTATTTTCCGTTAGGTAATGGTTGTTTTTAGAAAATGCTAATTGTGACATGGGATCAATCAGAGAACTTTGTTGTTATGTGACTGTGAGGATTTTACCAGTCGTGCTTTAATATCTAGCACTTTAAGTCGCATTATCTTGTGACCAACTTGAGCTTGTTTCTAATTTTTTCTTCAAATTATTGAACTCAAGTGATTATTTTCTCTGGAAATACATAGGTGCTCTGACAAAATTCATGGATAAAGCCATTCACTGGAATTTATGCTGAAATCGAACCTGAGTAATATTTCTGTGATTCAACAAGAGACTGCTGACACATCAGTACTTCGCAGACCATAACAGACACGTCATCGCCTTCAATTTTGGATCTCTTCGGGACTTGAACTGACTTATTTTCAGGACATTTTATTACTAGGACTTGTGTCTTTAATTCTTGGATTATATTTGGATTTAATTTGCAATACCATAAGATCTTTTTTTCTCATATTTCACTTTTTATTCTAGGGAAACAAATTATTTGTTAAATTTTACAATGCTTGTTGTCTTCACTCTTTTCTGTTACTTATTTAAAGAGCATATTTTAAGAGCATAGAACAATAGTGTCCATTTAAAGTTAATTTTTCAGGCATATTTTTAATTGTTTAGCATTATTATGGATATGAAACAGTAAATTGAATGTTCTTCTTATAGAAAACGGATTCGCTTGCAATGACCCCTGTCGAAAATGAAGGGAAGAATACTATTTACCAGCTATTCAGTAACTGGTATAGGAGGCCTCGATATTAGTGCTGTTCTGAAGTATTGCCTTGTTTCGTATTAACACAGTATTCAAGGCTGGATAATTTACGTATATGAAAAAATATACACAAAAGATTTTGTTCATCAGCACTGTTGTTAAATACGCACGTATATAATATTTTTAATGATGCCCATTAAATGCAGAAGAAATTTCGCTCGGTAACTAGTATAGCATTCATATCGTAAAAAATCTATTATATATCACAGAATTGTCTATTCTTCTTCTTCTCCTCTCTCTCTCTCTCTCTCTCTCTCTCTCTCTCTCTCTCTCTGTGAAGATCAAATACAAAAAGGCGAGCACAGAATCATCGACTTGCAACCTAACGAACTCTGAGTAAAACAGTTTATCTCTCTGACCACCTCGTCATTACAATTGCTATAAAAAGCATCTCAACCCTGACAACAGCAACTACAACTACTACTACTACTACTACTATTACCAAGACAAGGAAAAATAACACCAATTACTACATGTACTACTGCTGCTACAACTACTGTTAGCGATACATTTAATCACGATAATAATCCACGTATCCATCAATGTCATAACCAACATTATAATCTTCGTTGTCTTATAATCTATATCATCGTCATCATTTTCGTTATCATAAGATATTGTACTGGTGGTTCTTCCCTGGGTTTTTCAGGGTTCTTCCTCCACCATTAATACTGGCCGCCATGTATAGCCTATCGTGTGCTGAAAAATGGCGTTAAACACTACAACAACAACAACTTCAGTACTGTCCAACCTGTTTGACACCATGGGCCACTGAAAAATGTTTTTCTTGAAGCCGAGGACCGCAGCAGAAAACTGAAATACAACGACTATATAGCTGCTCGAGCTTTGGCAGGCCATTTAAAATCAGCCCGCGGGCCGCGGGTTGGACAGCACTGCTGTACTATCTTCCAAAACCACCACAATGAGGAAGACCAGGTAACATTTAAATGTGCACTCAAGAAAAGTTTTGCCCTACAGACGACAGGACAAAGACCGTGTGGTACTTACGTTCATTCAACTGTGTCTGAGATATTCGATACATCAGATCTCCATCTGGACCGCTGGACAATACACACTCAAAACTTAAAATTATCGTATGGAGAACAATCATTGAGATACACACTCTCTTGTTGTTCTGCTTCTCCATATTTGTCTGTCTACCTATACCGGATATAAATGAAACGATCCACACAGTTACATTGGAAACTTCTTTAAATGTTCCTGGTCCAATACAAAACCTAAATATATGCAGTGACTCATTTTTTTTTTTTTTGTAAATGTGAACTTGATTGATGACGTAAATTCTATACAGTATTTATGGTAATAGTTGCCCCAAGTGTGTGTGTGTGTGTGTGTGTGTGTGTGTTTGGGAGAGAGAGAGAGAGAGAAGATGGATTTGATGTATAAATGAACTACCAATTGTAAGTATTCGTTTCTCTTTGTTTAAATCGATTTGTCTGATAAAATATATATGTACCAGTTTAATAGTATGTTTATGGCATCTAAAACTCACTGCAAATTATGATTTTGCGTATACTGGATGATGTGTATACTGGATGCTGTGTATACTGGATGATGTGTATACTGGATGCTGCGTATACTGGATGATGTGTATACTGGATGCTGTGTATACTGGATGATGTGTATACTGGATGATGTGTATACTGGATGCTGTGTATACTGGATGATGTGTATACTGGATGCTGTGGCACTAATACTAACACTAACACTATACCGAATTTTTCTGAAATAACTCTAAGAAACAAAGTTTAGAAATATTGAAAAATCAAACTTGAACAAATGCTTCCCCTGCATTAAAATGTGCCATTTTGTTTCTCAGAAATAAGGTGGTAACTCGGTGCTCGTACAGTGTGTGTGTGTGTGTGTGTGTGCGCGCGCGCACTGACTCTAAAATCCCTCTGCTTAATCTGAGATACAGATTTAATTTCCTATGACATAAGTTCAGTTGTATTTGGTTTTTTGCTTGGTTTTGTTGTTGTTATTGTTGTTTTTTGTTGTTGTCTTTTTGTTGTTGTTGTGGGGGGGGGTGTATTTCACTTTACTGCGAAAGGTGATTCCGATGATAAGTTAACTAATATAATTTTTCATTACTCAGGTGTGTTCTTGTTGGATCAATACGACATACCTTGGACCGATAACTGGGCTAATACTAAAATACTTGATTTATGACATACAAGTATTAAATATGGCCGAAAAACAGCATGTATTCGCAAACAATATATTACACTTTCTAACATCCTGGACACCGACATAAATCTAGTTATGGAGCTATTTATACACTCTGGAAAATTCCCCCAAAAACATGCTCATTTCTAGCCAATCATATTTACCAGCGACAAATACAAGAACGAAACTAGACGAAAGTCCACCGGTGCGTCACGTATTGACAATCCCGTACAGTTCCTTGGCAAAGTAGCAAGATATAATTGTTGCATTTATATCACTGTCCACAAAACAAAATTTGTGTTTTCACTTCCTTATGTGTTTTAATAGAACCGTTTCGCTCTACCTATTTTGTGAAACTTAAATATGTACAGTCTGTACAATTGATAAATCGCGCATGTACCGTGCGACCCTATTCAATATGATCAACCCACACCCTCAATAAATCAGGCATGAAACGTAATACTCTACGGTTGCTCTCAGTAAATAAAGCACGGTACCGCACTACCATATTGTATATGGAAAAGTTATGTAAAATTAAGATGAGGTACTATTGTGCAGGGACAGCGGGAAATTAACATGGACAAATGGGCCTCTACGCAGTAAAGCGAAATTAACATGGGAACAAATGGTAACAGTGTACATGTAGCTAACCACAGTTATACGATATTGGGAACAAATGGTTGTTGTTGTTGTGGGGTTTAACGCCATTTTTCAGCACGATAGGCTATACATGGCGGCCAGTATTAATGGTGGAGGAAGAACCCGGAAAACCCCGGAAAGAACCACCGACCCACGAGAAGCTACTGGCAAGCTTTCTCACATGCCCACATTGGCTGAATCTTAAACCGCCGCAGACAGAGGTGAGATGGCAGTGATTCGTAACGAAGAGCGCTTTAGACGACTCGGCCACTCGGGGCCCCGGGAACAAATGGCAGCAGCAGGGAGGGGGAACAGACCAAAACAATTTTACCAGTAACCCCTTCCAGGAAAATATTCCTCGATAGAAGGCTTATTTCGACGAAATAAACCATTCTATTCAGACCACAGAACAAAAAAAAATATCTAAAAAAATTCGAGAAACGCTAGCATGCGAGAAATGCTTCGACGCCAAGGAAAAACATTTTTATGTTAACTGTACAATGTATCAAGTCCGATACGGTATCGTGTCCGTGGGTCGTGTAAATTTATTGTCACAAATCCGTGCGGGTTTCTTTGAGCGCGACTAAAGAAATTCTTAAACTTATTAATATCCATATCGCCGCTACACCAGGTTTGATGAATATTTCTCAACGTGTGAACATCAACTCCATTAAACACAGCAAGAAGATTACAGTTATCCCTGATTACTTTTGGTATTTGTGTGTAACGTTGAGTAACATAAATCACATCAATGTTTTTATGACGACCTCGTGAAAATATTCTTGCAGGATCTTTTTGCTTGTCTAGCATCACATCATCATACACTACTAGGTTATTTATTTCCCCGTTAAGGTCTTCAACGCTGGGAGCTTCTTCGATATCAGTGATAAATTCAACTACTTCGTCGCCGTCTTCACTCAGCGCTTTTGCACTCTCATTAAAATCTTTTATAACATCATAACAACGTTGATCATCCACAGACGGAGCTATCAAGTATAGTTTGTCCCATTTCATCCACTTCATTATCATGTTCAGTAGCAGTTGCGTTTTACCTGATCCTGACGGTCCTATGATGATCATTCTGATAGAATTTGGTAGCACGGAATTATGCTTGACTGGTTCTTTCCTTCGCGTCGCAGAAAAATCAGTGATCTCCATTTGTATATAAAGAATAATAATTATGGATTTATATTGTGTAAAGTGCAAGGCACGAACCCCTACAAACGACATAACAACCATTACAACAAAAAATAACAGACAAGCACTCTCTGGTAAGTGTGCGCGATGTGGCACAAAAAAATTTAGATTTCAAAAAAAAAGCCTGACAAAGTCAGCGGAGGTGACATCGCAGCAACCCTCGGACGACTTCCAGGTACCCCTTGGGCTAAATATCCCGGAGAAAAACATCTTCCGGGATACAATTACTGCGGTCCAGGGACCCGACTAGATATCAGACTTGATGAACAATCTAAACCAAAACCGGGAGAGTATCCGATAAACGCTATCGACGCAGCGTGTCACATACATGATGTTGCTTATCGAAGTAAAGATCTACAAGACAGGCATATCGCGGATGTGAAATTAATTCATGCACTAAGCGCCATAAAAAATAAATCATTTAAGGAGTCACTCGCTAATTGGTTAGTAAGATCAGCGATGAAATCTAAATTAGTATTAGGCGCTGGATAATTAATAACAATGGAAGCGATTTATTATTCCCCGGCCGGATACTGGAGAGGTAACTCAGCAATTAATAAACTCGCCAACGCGGCATCAGTAACACGCGAGGTTGCCAAAAAATGGCTGTCAAAACAAGCAATATGGCAAATCTACCTACCACCACCTCGACAAATCAATTTTGCACATTTTGATGTTAGTACCCCCAATGAAGTTCATCAGGCTGACATACTATTTCTTCCTCATGATACTGTCCGTAGAAAAACATACAAATACGCGCTAACAGTAGTTGATGTTGCTAGTAGATACAAAGAAGCAGAACCGTTAGCGACTAAAACAGCCGCTGAAGTTGCCTCTGCGTTTAAACGAATTTATCAGCGAGGACCTCTAAGCTGGCCCCGATTATTACAAGTTGATCCTGGTAAAGAATTTCAGGGCGCGGTATCATCACTGACAAAGCAGCATAACGTTATCATACGACGAGGGCATACTGAAATTCATCGGGATCAGGCAATTGTTGAGCGATTTAATAGAACACTCGCTGAGAGATTATTCGGATACCAGTACGCGAGGGAATTCATTTACGATACGAGATCTCGTGAATGGGTTGCAAGACTGCCAAACGTGATAGCCGCGCTGAATAATGAAATTACCAGAACAACAAACATGAGACCTGTAAATGCAATCACAAAAAAATATATACCCGGCGTCGAACGTGGACATATTTCAACGCAGCCAGGGACGCTAGCGTTCCCACTGCTGGGTAATGTCACCGTTAGGTATTTATACGAACCAGGCGAACTAGAAGGAGGAAAAAAAAGAGCAACCGATCCCACATGGAGTGTTACTACACATAAGATATCCAGCATAACCAGATCAACTGGGAGAAACGCAATCTACAGATTAGATTCAACTGCTCCTCAGCGTGGATTCACACGCGAGCAACTTCAGGTGATTCCCACGGATACACAATTACCACCTCGATCACTTAAATAACTGCAGCAACACCTCTGCGTCGATTACACTCAAGACAGGTCAGCATTACATTTTCACGCGTATGACCGCGATTACTATCTATTCTATCTACGGTAAATTGCCTTGGATTATTTTTCGAATACTGCCACAGCAATAAACAATTACAACTCGCGCAGTGATTATTCTGCTGTTGTTGTAATTGTATAATAAATGTTTCGTCGAGATCAAACTCTCTGCCATTTTTTTTGTCGCTCTGTTTGTAACCGGCTAATTTCTTTCTTATTGTATCATCAGCGATTGATCTGTTGATGCTGTCGTTGATAACATCATCTAATACAATTCTTTGTAACTGAGCTATCCTTCTTACTCTTGACACGGCTAAATAAACTAAATTTGACCACTCGATGCGATCATCAACAATCCAAACTGTTGTATCTGAAATAGTTAGTCCCTGCGAACTGTGGATGGTCATAGCGTATCCTAGCGTCCACGGGGATTTGCTCATTTTCAGTGCCTGTTCAACAGCATCAACATCAACGATAACAATATCATTTAATACTAAATTTTGTTTTTCCGATTTTCCTGGAATATCAACGTCAATATTCTGCAATCGCGTATCAGCTGGTCTATAACACAACGGCACTGGCAACATGGGAAATTTCTTCTGATGTAACTGAAATAACTGCTGCTGAAGCGTGTCCCTGACTATCTTTCTACTTGCAACAATTAAATCATCTGGTTTCCACGTTTCCCAAAAGTCGCTCAGCTCCGTCTCTGGAATTATTTCACGCATTATCTCACACTGGACTTTATTGGTTTGTAGCCTGATCAACGCCTTAAACTCTTTCAGCGTTTCATCGAGTGATCTGTGATCGTTAGTTATTTCCTCATAATAATCTACAAAAGTTTTCAGCCACGTGTGTGGAGATTCACCTGTAAATGGCGGTGGTTGACCATGATCGCCGCACATCACCACTGCGGTATTTTTCTTTAGCAACCAATCCAGAAACTGTTTTAATATATCTAACGGCACAGTGTCTATCTCATCCCAGATTATTTTCTCGGGAATATATTTCGTACCCATTCGTTCAGGTGTCCACGTGCCGCCGCTGTATTTGAAAAAACTGTGATACGTGCACGCGTTAACATCCCGTTGCCTCATCTCCCTGGCAAGTCTGTGTGTGGGTGTTAGCACAATCATGTCAGAGTTTCTAAATAATTCAATCGCCCGAGTTGTCTTACCAGAACCACCAGGCCCGTTCAGATAAACTGTTTTGTGTCTTGTAACAGGATCGTGCACCGGCGGCAACAACGAAGTTGTCCCCGACGAAGACATTTCTGCGCTGCGATACTCATCCTTGATTTCAACGTCAGCTGATTCACAATATCCTTGTAACATTTCATTCTTTATTCTCCACGAGCCCCACGATGGATCATCCGATATAACATTATCCAACAGCGCTGAGTGTTTTTTATCAATATAAAATGAATCCGTTGCAACTCTCACTGCGACAACAGGGAATCTATTAATCATCGACAACAAATTTATGGATACATAAGCTAGCATCGAAGATCTCAAATGTGTGTACTGAGATGATTCTCCGTCGATATAACTAAAAACAGTTCCTAGTTTTTCCCCGTTTGACAGAAACACATCTTCGCGGTTACAGAACATGTTGTTCGTGGCTGCATCAGCGACAACAAGATCCAATTCAGCCTTGTCCATGATTAATCGACTGTGATGTTGTTTATGATCATACGCTCCACCTTGAGTGAATTTCCCTATTATTCTTCGTCCTAGATCTTTTGCTGTGCTTTCGTCATTTCTAAGTTTGTTTTTAAGTACTTCAGGAGCTTTCTTGATAATATCGTCGATAGAAGTTTCTGGATATTCTCGTGACCAATCTTCGATGACTTCTTCTAACGTAACCCGCGTTGGAGTTGGCAACCAAACTTCGGTTTGACGACAATAACATATAATCGCTTCGCTGACCGTCAGCGACAACAGTATTCGACTGTCAAGCATGTATCGCAATAACACTATCGGTGCCCATCGCTTCTCAACGAAATGTCTGCCAAACCAAACATAACACACAGGATGTAAATCCTTAGCGAATTTAAACGACGACACACAAGCAAATCCTGTCAGGTCAAAATCAGGCAATGGTCCGTTTACAGCAACTCTTGTCATCGAGTTTGTAACGTGGCCAAACCGTTTAAAATATTCGCTGCATTCTCCACGCCCAAGGAAACTTCCTGGATAACACGCCGTCATGTCCACGGATATCATACCGCGGTGATCATATCGAGTATTCCACAAACCGCCGTGTCCGTATTCGACACAGCTCTGTTGGATATCCCCAAGAAAACTTTTCGGAGTTGGTCTCCATGAATTTCGTTCCCGGGCTACATGTGCGGCAACACCGGGGACAGTAAAACAGTGTGTCAGTAACGTATCAATGTCCGTCGCATGATATTTTTCTGCGAGTTTTTTCATTTCGTGCTGTAACGCCATTGTTCTGTATATTTCCCCGTCGGGTCTCACAAACTGATCATATTCTCCATCTTCGCTACTTCTGAATAACCACACAGACACCGGATCGGTTTTACTTATCTGATAAATAAAATCAAACATGGAGTGCCTCGCACTCTCCCCGTTAGCGGTTCCGCTCGGCAATTCCGGATAATACTTCACAACACGGTCTCGCGGGAATATCCTAACCGTGACAGACCAGGCGTGACTGTTATGATCGATAATAGTTATTGGTGCTCCACGGGAATCATATTTACACGCATACAATACCTCACCGGTTAACGATGAAACCGTTATAGGAAATTTTAGTAATCGCTCTAGCTCAGCAACATCATTTATTGACGCTCCTTTATCCGCTACTCGTGTCGCCCACGCTGTTATTTTAGTTTGTCTTAGCGGTGTTAGGCCGTTTCCTCGCATTGCATTTTTAAAATGTTCCATTACTCGCTCAGCTACACAATTCATCCTTGACTCTGTCAACGGCGACACCCTCATCGGGGCGAGTTTATCGACACTTGGTTTCTTTATCGGATAAATTCCATAAACGACCGCGGTCACAGGATACGCTCTGGCATAATACGGTTTATCAATCCCAACAAGTACTCCCGGGTTTGAGTCTTTGCTCAACAAAATGGTTTTTCCGCGCGGATCAAGAACAGGGTCTAGTTTGTCTCTGATAATCCACTTTCGGGTTCCCTCGTCGTCGACTCCAACAATAAATTTTATCTGCACGAAATATCTTCTATCGTCGAGATACTCAATTATATTACGCGCGATTGTATCGTTGATGGTACCATCAATGATGAAACTCAAGGAGTTTTCACGGGAAACTCTTCGATGAGCGATGCTAGCATCGCCGGGGATAATTTTATACGAAGACCACGTGTGTGCGGCACCATCACGACGAAACTCTTCTTTGGCATCCTTGATAACACCAATTACCGTTGCCAACTCTCTTCGTCGACGATCAGTGGTTAACCGGTCAAGATCGAATCGAGAACCTGCGGGTTTTATTCTGGATAGTCTTTCAAAACTCATTATTATAATTAAGACAAGTATTTAAATAGACAAATATATTATATGCACCAATGCAAGTGGATTAAACTAAATTCATCAGCGCCGTGTAGCAAACCATGCAGACACGAATACTGTGGACAACATGCTCAACAGGTCCGCGGCGGTAGTTTAGGACCGATACCGTGTATCAGATGCGGCATTGGAGTACGAGGAAAAACGCAATTATGTTCAGCGTGTGGGGGAAAACGCTATCGAGAACTAAAACGGTATTATGATAAAAAATATCCAGCCTCGAACGCTCTTTCCGAGCGTGATTACATAAATAAGTTTTCAGACAAATTATGAATTAGACAAATGATTTGCTTATAGTATAATGAATCAAGAATTCATCCCCGAACAAGAATTTGTTCCCGAACAAGAATTTGTTCCACATCCAACTATTCCAAATTATGAAGCGTCACACGATGGTACAGTCAGACACTGCCGGCGACGGAAACCAATCGGTGTTGTATCCAATACCGGTTATCTAAAATTCCATGCTGGAGGAAAAGATTATCTCTGTCATCGTTTCGTCTATGAATGTTTCCATGGATTGATCCCTAAGGGTCTTGTCGTTGACCACGTTGACGGGAATCCGACCAATAATGCCATAAACAATCTTCGGATGGTCACGCAACGCAAGAACTGCTTACTGGGTAACACAGGTCATTGTAAAACAGTTGGAAAACGGGCTGTTAAGTCTCGAAATACAGAGACGGGCCAAGAAATGATATTTCAATCAATGGTCGCAGCTGGCAAATATTTCGGTATTTGTCAACCTTCGGTACAACGAGTCGCAAATGGGATCTACAAAACAGCATTTTCAAAAAAGCTCAAACAATATATTTCATTTTCCTACATACAGCTTATCCTCGACGATAACTCGTAAACACTCTCATGCAATTTAAAAATATAAAAAATATAATAATATGAATCACGAAAACATAAATGTCATAATTGTTGAACTTGAAAAATTGCAACAGCGTGGTTTTAATATTTTACTAAACGCTGAAACAATTATGTCAGATTTTGAATCGTTGAGCGCCGGCAAGAACAATCTCGCCGCGTGTTATAGGTTCATTAAAAATATACAGAATTACGTTTACGGGTCACTTGCGTCGATAACTGACGATCAGGTATCTGAATTCGTTCCACTGTGCGGCGCAGTTGAGAAGATCAGGCTTGAATTGTCACAACAATATGAGACTCGAAAATTAATCAACACCAGGGTACGACGGCTACAAGGTCACATAAAGAATCTTGGAAACGCTAACACTTCCGAAAACTCTTCGAGTTCTGACACGGAAGCGCCTACGGGTACTAGTGTTTGTGACTACGAAGTATAAGTGCGTGGAAACGCTATGCGTGAGCGATGCTAGCATCGCCAAAAACTCTTTGAGTGGAAAACGCTATGCGTTTCACACACACTGAAAGTGTCTCACGCTTTGTACATTTTCACGGTAAAAAAAAATAATACATTTTTTTTTGCCCTTGGAAACTCTTTGAGTTTCTAGGGGCGCTTTGCATTTCCAATTTCAGATTTTGGAAATGTTTTACATTTTCAGAAATGTTTTGCATTTTCAGGATTAACTCGAGCGCGGGCGCATCAATACAACAATGAGAATAGTTCATAATCTGTTCTCGTTGACACCAAGCTGTGATCATATGATTTTGCTGTAACTGCGTCAATTGTGACGGAGTTAACAAGAAGTCTTCGTTGCCATACACGTCAACGATTATTTTAACGGGGAAATACTGTTCTGGGGGCTGACTCTTTGAGTTTCCAGAAACGCTAGCGTTTCCAAATGCGGTTTTTATTGCCATGTGAAGAATTTGCTTATCATGAATATGAACTCGTGCGTGGATGTATTCGTGTTCCATTATACACAACTGTTTTTTTTTTAATTGTGAAACGCTATGCGTTTCCAAAATGTGCTTTGCGCGAGCGATGCTAGCATCGCCAATTTCAGGATTTCACCAGTAAGTGTACCGAGATTGTCTCGCCACGCAGGTCCAACAAATTTCCCCGTTGGTCGGTGAGTTTGAAATTTATCGTTGACAACCACGGATTATTACACCGTAGATAGACGGGATTGATTGGTTCTTGCACAATCAGAAACCCGGGCGGATCTTTTGGTGTGAACGTATACAGGATAAACCCCTGTTGTGCCGTCGTTGTGTCAGCGCTAGCGCTGCCAGCGCTGTAACTGCCGTCGATGACGTCACATACAAGATTGACCGCGATAACATCTGTGATATTTACGATCCCGGGTGAGATGTGTCTGCCGTCCGCGGATGTACTGTTGTCGTGTCTTAAAATAACAGGTTGTGGTAGTGTTCGCGAGTACGCGTCAGTGATATCTTCGAAAGATTCATCGATGAGATCCTGGACTGATTTTCGTAGCGTGCGCGCGTTATATCCGGGAAGTGTAAAATCTGGAATATCCTTCACCGAAATACCAAATTGGGATGCAAAATTCGATCTTTTTTCGTTTCCGTAATCGCCCTTGAGATTCAGTAGATGCTGAATTATTTTTTGATTTATAATTTCCATCGCGGATGCGAGTTTGTTTAGTTTTTCTATGGCTGTGATAATTTTATCGCGAGAACTGCTTGCAGTTCCAGGACTTGTTATATCAGAAATATAATCTTGAAAATATACTCGCAACAGTTCTAGCTGTTGTTTATGTGCTTGTTTGATCGGATTAAAAAACTGAGCTTCTATATCTTCTGGCCGGTATTGACGGTATTCCCCGCCCGTGAAAGCTGCCTCTATTATATCTACGGGAATTCTAGGTGATGTTGAAAACCAGGCTTCTCCGGATATTAATTTATCTGCAAATAATAAATAATCCCCGACGAGGTCGTGTGGGTCTTGCTTAACGGTCTCGAAATCTGATTTTTGGGGTGGTGGTGGGCCCGGTTCAGGTTCGGGTCGTTTTTGTGGCCATCCTAATACTGTTCGAAGAGAGCTGCTATAAATATCCACGGCGTATCCCGGTGTTGAGATTTCAATGACCGCAGACAGCGTTGGTTCATGAGCTGTTATAGATATTTTGGCTTCCTTGCCGGTGATTCGTTTTATTTGGCGTTGTATCTCATTATTGATTTCTTCGATCTGATAACTCCCAGTGGGTAGCGTAATTGTATCCCATTCTGGAGTGTCATTGGATTTGTTTTTGTACGAGAACACAAACGAATTATTCGGCTGCAGACCACCAAATGATTCCGACCTGATATTGGGCCAGCTGTGATACACACTGAGCTTTGCTAACGCGATTTCGTTCACCCGAATTGGAGTTCGAAAATTAATACCAAATTGGGGGTTAGTCGAGGACACTGAGATCATTGTGGTCCTTACCGGTGTTGTGTTTGTGACTATTTGTTGAAGCAGTTCTTGTGACATTATTTATTTGTTTAGTTTTCAAATAGTCATTGTACGCATCTGACATTAGTTTGAATTCAGAATCTGATATCAACGCAGCGTCGCTGGATTGCGCGTCTAACGATGATGATATCAGCGATGATAATTTCTGATATGCGGTCGTGGCTGTATTTAATTTTGTCGTGTAATCGTGTAATTTTGTGTTAGCACACGAGGATATTTTTTTTGCTATGATGCCGAAAACTCCTGCTGTTGTTGTGGCCGCACAAACAGAGATCGTGGCAGCGACTACTGCTGTTACCGGAGTGACCGCTGATAGTATTACTCCCGCGGATGCAACAACGGCGGATACTGAATAAACCATAACGTCTAACACTGTTATGCGTCTGCGGTATTTTTTTACTTTTTGGGACGTCGCGTCGATGACAGTTTTTAACTCAGATTGCCACTCACGGACTTGATTGTATCTATACGCGGATGCTTCCATTATTACTTTACCCGGTGACCAATTAAGGTGTTTCGGCGACAAATTCCAGACAATACCAGTAATTGACTGTGGCTAATCCTTCCGGATTTACGGCTTCCAGCGTAAAAGTTTCTTCGGTTCTTTTGTTTATCACCACAGACGCAACTCGGGAAAACTTACTAGTTAAATCATGTCTGGTAGATATCTTAAATTCTACAGCAGAGAGTACTGTCAGTCTGTATATTCCAGTAACATCTGCAGTATGTGTAATAGTCTTGTTTTGTTGTGACCATGTTTCCCTTCCTGATTTTATCGTACACACAAGGTTTTTTGGGGTTACTCCGGCAGGAATTTTAATTAAATTAAATTTTTCCATTATCTGCGGAATTCCATTTACTACGTTATCTAATGTTTCCTTAATTTCGGTGAGTTTCATACTGACGGCATTAGGTTTCCCGAAGAACTCATCTACGGTGTTAAGAACGCTTCTGCGAAGTCTTCCAAACTGGGTCACATGAACATCATACTCAGCTCGTAACGTGGATAATTTGGTATCTATGACGCTGTCGGCTGTGTCCACATACTGTTTGTTTGCTGCATCGTCGTTCGAGGATGGATCTCTGAGTACGGTTATTTTGTTTCCATTCATGCTGAGTTCTCCTGTCATCGTGTCACCGTCTTTTTTCACGCACTTGTCAACACCTTTATCAATACTGTCTTTGATGCTTGCGATTGATATATTCGAGTCCTTGATCCGGCCGCCATCACTAAATGCAACGAAGTTATCCTTGGTAGCTCCAAGAACTCTGCGAATTATATCATTCCACTTAATGTTGCTCGTTCTTAGTTTTCCTTGCTTGTCTTGGAAAATAGCAACTTCATCTGGGTCAGCTCCAGCTATATTCAAAAGATTATCGACTTCATCTCGGGTCGCATATTTTGAGAGATCAACATCCGTGCCAGGTTTGACTTTTCTTGTGAAAGGTCTTCCGTAAATATCTACCATTATTTGTTATTGCTGTTTTTCAAATGCGAGCATGAAAATGCTAAGCATTTCTCAATGCGGTATATTCATGCACTACTCGATGCGGAGACGTTGCTGGATTTCTTGAGATTGCATCAAGAACATTTAAAACCTCGTTCCCACAAATGGGCGGATCAATTAATGTTTGTGTTGGTAACGTCGACTGCCACACTGGAACATTATAAAATCTGCTGACATACCTGAGAAACTCAACTGGCGGTGCTAAACCGTACGAATCAAAATAGATAATTCCACGTGGATCGATCGCGTAAGCAACCCAGTGAGTTCCAGGACCGTCTTTGTTGTCGAGATTGATAATGCCAGTTTCTGGATTATTTGGTCGTTGCGGTAATTGATCTCGCATGAATACACCTCTGAAATGTTTTATACGCAATTTTTTAACAGCATCTAATAAATCAAAATTGCTCATTGGAGACTGCGTTTCACGAAGCGTTTTTAAACCCGTTTTGGGTACCATGATGCCGGAGTTCCTGGTAGTCTTAGCCCTGATCCGCGAGCGGATCTCCCCTTTTTTTTGTACCCCTGTCCGGTTGCCTTTTTAAGTGCCATTCCGGCCGCTGTTCCAACTGCACCGAGTGCTGCGGCTTTTGCTACGGCTGGTGCTGCCGCGGCAATCAACGCCGGTATTGCTGCGAGAAGAGGAAATATTCCACCGGTTTTAGTCATGTCCTTGATAGCTGCAGCAGAGAAATAAAGTCGGACACCGGTTTTTGCTGTTAGTGCCTTATTAAAATGTTTAATCTGAGTATTAGTCAACGACAGCTTGTCTGGACCACCAACAAGTTGATCTCGTTTTAGTGTTATTGATGTCCCGCACGTGCTTGCGTTCTTCGATTGCAATTTCTTCGTTTGACCGGAAGTCAAGGTGACATTAACATGACTGTATGACATTATATTCTAAGTTTGATTTTAATTGCGTTACATATTCTCGATTGGAGCGTCGATGACCCTCATTCGTCCGCCAACACCTTCAAGCAGCATTGCTTTATCGGAGAGTATAACCGCGACAGCTCTAAAACCAGCAGGCGGGCCGGCGGGAAACACACCTACATGAGCTTTAAAGTGTATATCAACGACAGATTGTTTGGTTAGATCCAAATGTTCCAGCGAAAAGTAATAAATCGGATACAACGTTGTGAAATCCAACTGTGATATCTGCAAGCCGGTATCAATATTTTGATCACGTCCCATAAATGTCATCAAACGATGATACGCACGCGCAACTTGATTATTTTCAAAATCTATCACTATATCTTCGGATGGTTCTTGATGTCCGTTTATTCGCAGCGAAACTTCAGAGACAGCAAGTTTGTCAAATATCATATGACTCTGTAGTTGGGAAGTCAACCTCGCATTTTGCTGGAGTGCAACAAAAATATGTCGCGGCGCTGATATTCCCTGTTGTGATGATATATGCCACGTAAACTGCCCGAGACCGGCACCTTGAATGGAATCTGTTGATGTTGTTAACCACGATATCAGTGATTTACCTCCTGTGTCCATGAAAGAGAGTAACCGTTGCTCTTCAACGAGTGATGGGGACATCACTGGCATCCACAAAGCAAGCTTGAATAATATTACTTTACCGGCAGCAACACCGTCTTCTCGCCAGATGGCTTCAACGTCATCACTTTTTCGGTTAAGTACAACTGTATGATTGGCTCCAAAAATAACCCTTCTGACATGTCTGCAAAATCCAAAGATGTGAGACAGTGGAATTGCGCATGAAAATTTCCTACGGTCACCTGATAACATTAATTTACGCGTAGCAAAACCTAAATTGTAATCTGGACTAGGCCTTAATATTGGAAATGCAGCACCTGGTCTGGCCGCAAATCCAGCCGGTTGCGGGTCTGCAGCAGTGCCTTGTGCTGTTTGGACCGGAATAACAGATCTGTGTTCAGGATGATCAGAATTATCCTTAGCGAACATCATAGTCGGACCAGCCGATCTAGTGTAATCATCTGAGTATCTCGCTAATCCCAGGATTGTTGTAGCAACGTCAACATTATCCTGAATTATTTCAATTTCTCTTCCGTCAATGCTGTATGAAGCACTTTTGAACAGCGCCATGATGCCATTATTAACAAAACCAACTCGAACACCAGCATCGTATGGTGTATTAGCGGCAACATCTGTTACAAGTTCACCCGTGACTTCAAGAAATGCTTCAGCGGGCAGGAAATATCTACTTGTATCCTGGACTCGTAATTCAATTCGTCCGCGTTGATTAGGTACTGTTGCCTCATAAGAATAATACTGATAATCGCGCACGGACTCATCTTTTAGTGTTGGTGCATCCATGTCGAACGCTGGATCAGATATAGGTTTAAACATTTTATATAAAATTATCGTCTTCTAAAACGAAATCCGCTTCCTGATATCAGGCTTGTATTTATTTGTTCGGGTGTTTGGGTTACAAGCTCTGCAAGTTTTTGATTGGCAGCCTGATTTATTACTTTACCGACGTCCGCGGGCATAAGTTCAGTACTGGCCAGTTTCACCGGTGGCGGTTTTTTTGATCTACGAGTTAACCGTAACAGTCTATCCTTGATTGACGCGAATGCCTTCCCGGCGAGATCACCAACAGATCCAAGGGCTTTATCCTTAATGACATCAATAGCTTTCATCGACAATTGTTTTGCAATCGGTAATGCCTTAGGGGCTATTCTTGAAAACAAACCAGTAATTGTATCACCAAGACCATTCCCGTAAGTTGCTCTGTAGACTGGTAATCGCGAGTTCACTACGCGGACTTGTAACACACGAGCGTGTCCGGGTTGAGAATTGTGCACGATCATTTTATTTAATTATTGTTTCTCTAACTAAATTTACTAGTCGCTGTGGTAACCATCCGTGAGTTCATCAATGAGCCCCCGGTATGTACTTATATCCATGATGCCACGCTGAAATAGTCGTTGACAGATATCTGCGGCTTCGTTTATTATTTCCGGAGAGTTGTTTCCGGCTCGTCTTCCTCCGATGAGAACTTCCAACCGTGATACGTCATTGACGACGCTATCAGGACAGATGTGGTCGTATCCGCTGCCTGTTTTCTCTTTTTCTTGTTGTTCTAATTCAGCAATTTGTTCTTTTATTGCTTTAATTTCTCTTTTATTTTCATCATATGCAGTAATTGCGGCTTTGTGCTCAGCCTTATTTTTCTTATTTCTTTTGTCCAGTTTCTCTGTTTTTTGTTTATTTATTAAAAGATCGAACTGTTCCCTTACCAGTTTATCTCTTTTCATGATTAATTCTCCTATTGCTGCGTCGAGAGACGACGACTGAGTTTGCGGCGGCGACGAAACAGAAGTGGTAAAATCATCATCGTCATCGGGAGCGCTAGCGCCCATTTGTTCAGGCGATAAAAATTCAGACACTGGATCGGACAGTGTCATTTGCTGTTCTAGAGCTTGTGTTTTCTTCGCCGGTATTTTTGCCTGCTTTTTCATTTCCCTTTCCTGTATTTTTGCCTGCTTTTCCTCTTCCTTTGCCTTCCTTCGTTGGTCTCTTAGTTCCTTATTAACCCCAATTACGCCAGTTTTTATAAAATTATAGGTATCATCAGTGCTAGCTATTCGAGGAATGTCTCGGTTTACTTTGTAAACATAATCCCGCCACTCACCCTGGGTCATACCCGAGGCAGCTCCTGGTTTTAGAAAATCTTGCCGGTTAGGATAATTTAAGACAATCCAAGTAGAAAATTCCCTAAGCTCATCTACGCTAGTAAGCGGAATATTTCTTATTTCAGTAATACCATCTTCGGTAAATTTATCAATAAATGTTTTCTTAGCAACTGTCACTACTCCGGCGGCACCTGGATCTTCCTGCTGCTGTTTAAGTTCTTCTATTGCTTGAAGTAACCCTCGTTTTGATTTGGTAGGGTCAGCAGGATCAGGTTTTCCTACAATTGCAGTTTTGACTTCACCAGTAGCTGCTGTAATAGGCTTAAATAATTCCTCCGCAGATGTTGCAAACTCAACTCGCGCTTCTTGTCTTGCTTTTAATTTTTCTTTGACGGAATCACGAACCGGAAGAAATTTTTTAATCGCGGCTAGTCGTTGTCGTGCCAATCTAGTTGTAAGTGCTTCTCCGATATTTGCCATTATTTATTTATCAATGATTTAATTCCGTTAACATAAAAATGTTTTCCCAGAGCAGCAGGGAGGGCGCAAACTACACCTGATTTTTCGATGATACCTCACCGTGGAAATTATGTCGGATACGAGTCGGATTTATTGAAGTAACTCGCGTTATATCAGCGGAAATACAAAGCATTTTCAAGGACATTTTTTTTTGTCTCGTTTTCTGAATAAAAGTGTTATTTCATGGAAATAACGCTTCTATCGGGAATAGTTTTAGTGGATGGGATGTCTCGGAAAAGTAGCTTGTAGGATTCGCCCCCCCTGCTGCTAATGGGACAAGCCGAAAATAATACGGTGCACTTGGAGTGGGTGGGTGATGATGAGAAATTAATATGCGTGGGCCGCTTGGGTGACAAGGGGAAAAAAAACATGAGGAGGCCACTTCAGGGACATAGGAAAATGAAGCCGAGTCGCATTTGGGGGACAAATGAGTTTGTAGGTACAAACGAGAAAGGTAATGTAAAAGGGTTTTAAGTTTGATTTGAAAACAGAGATATGCACAAACAAACAAGCACATACACAACACAGAGACAAAAACACATTGTTTTTAGCAATAGTGAAATGGTATTTTATCTAGACATGAGAGTAGCTCTGAAGGGTCCGTTGAGGGTTGTCCTGCTTCTTTGGTCAACATTTCTTGCACCAGATGAAGACTTTGTTTGGGTAGATTTTCCTTTCTTCGTCAGGGGACTGCTTCGACAACTTAGTGGTTACAGCGTCCGTCTCGGATGCGTGGGTCGCGGGTTCGAACCCCGGTCGAGTCATATCGAGGACTTATGAACATATTACTAGCAGCTGCCTCACTTGGCGCTTCGTATTAAGAGGTTAGTGTTAGGACTGGTCGGACTTGTGTCAGGATAATGTGATTGGGTAGGACACCATGCTGCTCCAGTGTTAAACACCAGTGTAAATTCTCACATTGCAGACTTTGTAACGATATAATTGAAACACTGTTAAAGCTAGGTTAAAAATCCAAAACACAGACATCTTTCTGAATTTCTCATGGGCATTCATCCAGTTGGCATTTGAAAGTTCAAAATCATTTCTTTCTTGTATGTGTCCTGTTCTTGTTTTTATTCTCTTTCTGCCCTTGAGCCTTAATCTTCTCAGTTTCCTCTTCTATGACTTCTTTAATAAAGTAATTTACTCTTTGAAGTTCAGCCACTTCCCGATGAATACGACTTAGAGCAGGGACTGGCACGTCAAGAGATTTTGTTTGGCACGCGAAGGGGAGCCAAAAATCGCGATTTTAAGAGGGTTACTCTCTTACTGGTGCCACGCGCTCGTTCATGTTGTAATTACTCCAGAAAAAAGTGGCACGCCAAGTCACTTAGGTTGACGATCCCTGACTAAGAGTGTACCACTGATCCTTTAGTTGCTCTAGCAGTTCCATGCCCACCATGACATCGACTGCTTCCTGAAACTTTTCAATCTGACAAGGGTGATCTGTAGCCATTCTTGTCTCATTGAAGACGAACGGTACGGCTTACTTACATAGTTAGAATTAAAGTCGCTTGCGCCAAATGGCATACGCGAATAGATTATGTCCACAAAGTTGACTTCTCAATTAACCAGGTGAGAGTTAAGAGCCACACACGCTCACGCGTTTTTGCATACAAAGAGGCGTTTTAATTGTGTCCGACCGACTCCGGGGCAATTAAGCCCCACAGGACATACATTGAATGGGTACAGAACATGTACACACTCATGTTGATGCAGTTTGTGTCTTCTTAAGACGCTCGGTGGCGATTTATACCCCATTCAAGAAGCCACCCCGGTTCTGTGAATATACACTCAGCTGGGCAGCTGTAATTAGGCGAGTGAGAATCGGCCCATACAATTGCCTTGCTTTGTCATATGGTGCAAAGGTAGGAAATTGCTCGGACGGGGCTCCAAACATCAACCTAAAGCGCAAGAAAATCCACGGTTGTATCATATTGTCCAATCTATCCCAGTTGGGAAATTGGGCGATCCCCATTGCTAATTCTGTTTCAGCTATAATCTTAATTTGAGTCATGAGAAATTTCGATCCCATAATTTAAGATTTCAAGTACAAGTGTACATATACTGGCCTAATAAACGGCCACAGAATGGGGTCAGATGACCGATAAAAGATTTTTGTGTCGTGGTAGGTTTCATTAGGTCAAATTTTAAAGGGTGTTAGAAAGGATCATGGCAGATTAATAATACGACAGTAGTTACAATAAGTGGGGTTTCTCAGCCAAAACACTATTTTGTACTAGGAAGACCCCATGATTCTTATCCCCTACTCCTCTCCCATGTTAGTCTAAACAAAATACGAAAACAACTTTGTTGAGACAACAGCGTCGATTTCGTTATCGACTACCTAACTGTTATTGAATCATCATCGTCGTCAGACAAAATAGGCTTGTCTGAAAAACACTCATTCATGCTCACTACTGCGATTTTTATTTTATATTTCATACAAAAGTCTACTGTACCTGATATTCACACAAAATGTTACTATACCTAACACGCAGGGTTTCTCCATATCAGGTCATATATCTGACTGCTACATTAATGTGCTATTAATAACTCGCTGAGATTTACAAGTAATAAAATAATCGATAACTGCATAATTTCACAACACAAACTCTGAACATGGTCTCTTATAAATTTAGGTCATTAACATGCGTCTGTTTTCACAATGGAGGCTCTATCAATATTTTTAACACACCCACTTGTCGAGATATTTTTAAAGTCTCAGATTTTGCTATTATGCAACTCTCATCATCATGACAGAACAAATATAAATTCATCTTACCACTAATGAGAGAGGTTCTAGCATCTTGATAAATTTCCATCTGAGACTATTAATTTATCGACATAACACTTTTGTAGTTTGTCATACACTGTGATCATTGTGTATTTGTCTTGCGATATTGGATTGTAAAGATTATCAATATCAGAAAGTGAGTCTGTGATCAAAGTAATCTTACTAAAATACTCTGAATTTTCTGTGCGAACCAGACACAACTTTATTTCTGTTTTTGAAATACCTGCTGTACTTTTCATTGTCAAGCATAATTGTGATATGTTTACCTCGGAAAAAATTCTTTTCAACTTTATCGTTGTATCATCGTCTGCAATATTTTCTATTATTGTTAATATTTCATACAAAATTTTACTATCCTTATTTTTGACATTCACACAAAATTTTACTGAGTATTGTCTTTCATATTTCACAACTCTGTTTGATATCATATCTACGAGCAAATCGTCTTTGACACGTAGCTCCTGTATTAAAATTTCGCATAATAAACTTTTCACCACACTGATAAGCTCGATGTTAATTAAGAATTTTATTTTAAGTGGCTATTGCTGTTTTACACGAAATAGTTTTGTTCTCATATTTTCGCCCGATTTTTTATTCACCGCTGATAACACAATACCTACCCCTGACACTATCAGTAATAATGGATTTGCGGTTCCGCCAGCTGACGTAATTCCAGCCGTTGTTAGTATCATATGAATGTAATTCAGCACGCCTATTATTTTACTGTAATATTTTCTGGCTCTTCTGACACAGTAAAGTTTTTCATGGTAATAGTTATAGCATTTGATGAGCTCATCCTTATCATCGTCTTAGAGACCTGATGAGATATGACTGAAATCAATTATACTTTTTCATCATTATGGAACTGTTTCAGTAATTATGTCAATTGCCGTAGTGAACGTATTTGCAGCGGCAGCTTTATAGACCAGACCATTAAATTTAATATTGACAGGGTCAGCAAGAAAACCTCTGTACTTGTCATACCACTTCAGATTTTATCTGCTATCTGTTAAAACTTTACGACCTGAGGATCCAAATGGAGGATGAGAATTTGTCGGTATTTTAGTAATATCATTGACCCTGTCACCATAAATATCTTCCTTTTCATCGATATAATTAACAATTTAACATAACTGTCCCAGTTCATAATTTTTTTTAAGTACTAGATATTTCCCGAGAATTGTATATGCTGCTAAAAAAAAACCGCGAATATCTGCTTGTTATATATTTATGTCGTTGACGGGCAGGTTTAGGTATCCAGCAATCAACTCTTTGATATTTCTGTATTTTGGATCTATCACTATTTTTTCAGCTTCTGTTTTATAGTTTTTAGAACTATGATGTGTGTTTTAATCTTAATCAATACTGGGTTCTACAGTTATAATATCGTAAAGACAAGAGAACACAAAATAGTACCACTGTTTCTACATCTACCAAGTAACCAATAAGTTTAATCACTTTCATTATCGTAGTCACCTTCATTATCAATGCAACATTCAGCATTGTCATTCTTAGAATATGTACCTTGTATTCGTTTTCATTATCTTCTCGTTTACAAACAGCATTATATTTCGAATCGGAGACAAAGAAGAAGAGTCGGAAACATTTAAATGTTCAATTATGAAAATGTTAGCTACAGACGACTTAACAAACACCATATTGTACTTACGTTCGTTCAGCTGGGTCTGATATATTCGATACATGGGATCTCAGTCTAGATCGCTAGATAATACATAATTAAAACTTAGACCTATAGTATACAGAAAAAGGTTTGAGATGTACATTCCCGTTTTAGCCTACTTCTCCAGCTACCAATGTATAACGGCTTGCACGGTGTTATGGAACCTTCTGTAAATCTTCTTGGTCGAACGCAAAACCTAGATATTGAGAGACGCGTTTCAGTGACAATGTAGATTAACCTGTGGACCTAAATTCTATACTTATGTACTTGAACGGTAATAATCGCCCCCAGAGGTTGCGTGTACGTGTGTGTGTGTGTGTGTGTGTGTGTGTGTGTGTGTGTGTGTGCGATTTAGATTTTTAACGTAAATTTAACAATTTAGGTCTATCGCTACGATGTCCGCAGTGTGGCAGTTTTTAGTGGTGTCTAGCACTTGGACATCATGCCACTGCTGACACCAAGGCGACTAATCCTAACACTATTGTCTTATTCCTGAGCTCCAAGCGAGATAGCTGCTAGTACCATTTTTGTCTTTGATATGGCTCAGCCGGATTCGAATCCACGACCCCCGCTTCCGAGGCGCACACTCTCACCACTAAGGCCACCAGAGCAGTCAGTCTGTCGCTCTCTCTCTCTCTCTCTCTCTCTCTCTCTCTCTCTCTCTCTCTCACACACACACACACACACACACACACACCAGGTGATTCAATTTTCTACTCGGTGCATGGAATATCGTCATATTATCTAGTAAATTGATTTGCTTAATAAAATACCTGTAACAGTTTAAGGGTATTGTATTTTTGTAGCTTACTGCAAAGTAGGGATCTATATATATTGGATGTTATCTTACTAACGCTATATCTAATAAATGTCTTTCTTTAACTTGAAATATTTGACCTGAATAGCTACATCCCTTCCAAATGTGTCTTCGATGTTTCTCATGAATAAGGGAGTAACTCGATCTGTCCTCGTGCAATTTTTGTGCGCATTGGCGTGTCCGTACTGTTCCAAATTTCTCCAATTACAGAAGTTCGGTTTCTGTATTCATCCGCACAGTAGTTAATATTTTAATAATCAAAGTGCTCATGAGGATGTCACGTTTGCTTAGCACCCAGCTAAAGTCATGTATAAGCTATAATCTACCTGTCTTGTGAATATTTCCGCGGCCTTGTGTTTGATCTGTAAAGATTGCCGTTTGCTTAGCACCCAGCTAAAGTCATGTATAAGCTATAATCTACCTGTCTTGTGAATATTTCCGCGGCCTTGTGTTTGATCTGTAAAGATTGCCGCTGGGTTAGTGTTGAACTCTTATGCAAGGTTACAATGACCAGCCAGAGACCGGACACTTGAGTCAGCAACCGGGCGCGTCACTTAACACAGGCATGCCGTTATCACACCTATATGTTAAAGGTTAGTTCACGGATCAAAAGGAAAGTCCGCGGGGTGAACGGGGCATGTTCTTATCCGTCCCAGAGTTGACAGACAACGAGATGAAAATTGTCAGCTAAGTTTGATTGGATTGGTCCACAGCGATACCCAATCAAAATTGAGATAGAATGCCTGATTACAATTCAGATCCGAATGATACCTTCCTAAATCGTACGATCAATTTAGTATTCGCCTGGATGGATTGCAGATCAATAGGGTTTACTCTGAGAAAGTAGCCACACATAATTTGGCCGCAGAACTTAGAGATTGATTCTAAGGAAGACCAAGATTTCGAAAAGGTCAATAAGTTACTTACTCGATTTTTGCAGAATATTACGGAATCATAATTATTATTATTTGTAGTATGTACACTTAATTACTAGGATCGCTTAGTATGTATAATAACGTTTGCAGTGTTTCATTGCATGAGTATTTGAGAAATGGGCTTAAGCATTACATAGAGAATTATTAAATTAAGTAGATTGCTAGTTTGTGGTCAGAATTAATTTTGTAATTCGCTTTTAGATTACTTCATAGTCAACCAGTGCATTTATTAATGCGTTATGTTAGAATTTACACATGCTTGAATTGTGAATTTGGAAACATGGTTGAAGTATGTAAGATTAGTTACTATGGATGTATGCATGTATCAGATTATGTATATTTGAATATTTGCGTACTTTGTATGAGTTGTAAGGTAAAACAACGTCGTACTAAAAGCACGGTATCAATTACTTCTCATACATACATCAATAAATTATGTCACATCAGTACATATTCCTAATCCCGTTATGCTATACGATATCACAACAATCAGACGCATTTCTTTACTTTACAACTCATACGTGAAACTATTTACATCTGTCTTCAGAAATAAATATTAAATCCTTTGACCATTTATCTTTGTACGTATGGAACCGTCGGAGCTCAGAGGTTCGATCGTTTCACTCGTAATCCAGTGGTCACGGGTTTGATACTCATCCAGGCCAACCATGGACTACTGTCTTGGCGTATCCTTGGAAAAGGTACTTAGCTGCCATGTCTTCAGCATAATGTAGCCAATATGTTCAATGTACTGTTAGAATCAATAAATTATCAAATATATATAAATATATACCAATAATAGATCCCTAGATCCTATTACCGTTTATTGTATCTGAAGGAAATTAATCCGGTTAACATGTTTGGCTTTTTCAAATAAGAGTTATAACAGTGGTGTGTGAATTTCCCTAATCTTTGTAAGCATCGGAATTCTCGTCGTCTATGGAACATACATACCCTGATTAATCTATTTCACAGACACGAGTCTATACATTAACAGTTTGTTTTATTTGTACCTTAATCTTTCATACACGAAATGCTAACTTCTTTAATCACGTATCTTGTTACGCTCTACAACAAAGAGCACGCAATGAAGTGCGTGACCGTCTATAATTTAGATCACTATACTAGATACCGCTGCATTGTCCTTTGCATAATAAAAGACTCAAAAAGTTTGCCTGTGTCTTTCTCTACATTAATGTTTAATACAGATAGTACAATCCCCTTATAACAAATATCTTGTCTTGTGTAATACAACAATACATAAGGAAGTCCATGATTATTCAACAATTTAAGTTCACACTTTCGGGGCCCGACGACTTGCTTTTATACTGAAAAAGCAGGCTAAAGTCTAAATACATGGTAATATGTTCGTATTTACAAGCGGGGCGTTGTATGCAATTCTTTCCAATTAATATACTCTTTCTGATTCATTGTACTCTTGAATGTACATTGCAATCTGTGTTAGCGGAAACCGCCATACAGTTGAGACACATTCATAACAGAGAGCTAAAGAATTCTCAATGAAATACTTCCGTAATGTCCATATAAAACAGACACTATCTAACATTGACAGATAACTGCTTTTTGGGTTGTTTTTTGTTTGTTGTTTTTTGTGTTTATTCTGGGGGGATGAGAACGATGTTACTTGTTTTTGATATCGTGACCGAATGTATTGGCTAATTGATCTCCCTTGCGTCTCATCACAGGCGCGATATAATATACTCAGTTTTATGTATGCATGTATGTATGGATGGATGGATGGATGGATGGATGGATGGATATGTATGTATGTATGTATGTATGTATGTATGATTGAAGGGGAATAACTCTTGTCTCTTTAGTAGATTAATTTAGTAGTTACCTCCCCTTGTTACTACCAATTACCTCCAAAAAAAAGAAATAACTTTGCAGATTTCTTTCTCCGTTGAGATTACTTTTTTCCTCATCGTGTTGCAAATAATATAACCAAATCGGTATTTTCAAAGAAATACAAACAAAGGTATCTTAGATCAGGGTATAACTCTATCCTAAGGCAGAGTAAGTTAATGTTTTTATGACTTCGTCGATGACAAAATTCCGTGATTATTTCCCTTGACTGTCATCGAAAGTAGAGTCTGTACTCTTTTATTTACTGATGAATGGTGTATTTTGTCCACCAGGACGGGGGTGACAAGTTTGCTACTGGTTTGCTGCTGGTACTCTGCATAAAATCAGAGCGAGAGACAGCATTGCCATCGCCACCTGGAACATTAGAACTCTGACGCAAATTGGAAGACTCCAAGAGTTGACACATGAGCTGGAAAACTACACATGGCACATTCTGGGACTCTGTGAAGTTAGATGGAAAGTCCTAGAAGAACACCAAACTGAAGATGGGCATATATTATACTATAGTGGAGAGTGTGACAAGTCCATAAATGGAGTAAGCTTCCTTGTAAACAAAGCCATCAAGGGATCTGTGCTTGAATGCTGCCATATATCTAGCATTCGTCTGAAAGCATCTCCCTTTAACATCACAATTATCTAAGTCTATGCTCCAACTACCGATAATGATGATGAATAAATAGAGGAGTTTTACAAAAATTTACAGGGTATTTTAAACATGGTCAGTAAAAAGACATCCTCGTCATCCAAGGAGACTGAAATGCCAAAGTTGGCAAAAATGCTCTAAAAGACTGGAAAGATCATTGTGGACATTCTTGCAATGAGCTTACCAATGAAAGAGTGAGACGGCTGCTCGAGTTCGCAAGCTACAACAACTTGGTACTAGCCAACACCGTGGGACAACATAAAGCTTCACGATCCTGGACATGGCACGCACCAAATGGAACCCATCACAACCAGATTGACTACATACTGGTTCAAAACCGTTACCTATCTGGCAACAATAGAGCAAAAACAAGGACGTTCCCAGGTGCTGATGTTGGGAGTGATCACGACCTCGTGGTTATGAACTTCCGAGTGAGGCTGAAAAAAATCAACAAGCCAAAGAACATCAGGCTCAAATTCAACCTTGAACAACTGAAGGACCCTAACATCTGCAAGTCATTCCAAGCCACAATTGGAGGAAAATTTGCTCCACTCCTTGTGATGGATGTTGATGTCAAAGGGATGACAGACACCTTCAACACAGTCATGACAGCGGCTCCTAAGGACATCACTGGCCTCGATCTCCCGAAGAAAAATCCCTGGGTTACAGAAGAGATTCTGAAGTTGTGTGATGCCCGAAGAGAACTAAAAAACACCAGACACACAACAGGGGCAATAGAATACCGAGAAATAAACAAGAATATCAGAAAAAACTTGAAGAAAGCAAATTAAGATTGGATTGGACGAAAGTGAACAGAAATAGAGAACAGTCTGATAAACAATAACAGCAAAAAGGCATTCCAAATTGTGAAAGACCTCACCAGACAGAAACAACCAAGAGTCAGTATCATTCAAGACAAAAATGGAAAATGCATCACAGAAGCGAGTGGCATTGCAGAAAGATGGACTGAGCAAGGAACTCTACAACCATCGGTCCACAGGATACCCAGAGGTGCTTTAAGTTCCAAACTCCTCAAATGATGATGACTTCCCCATTCTCAAAGAAGAGGTGGAGTCAGCAATAAGAGCACTGAAGAATGGGAAGGTAGTTGGATTAGACAACATCCCAACTGAACTTATCAAGAATGGTGGGGGGATCAGTGAAAGAGCTACTAACAAAAATCTGCAACAAGATCTGGCAGACAGGTGAATGACCAACACAATGGACCCAGTCACTGATTATAACATTCCCCAAAAAGGCAATCTCCAGCTGTGCCAAAATTACAGAACTATCAGTTTGATCAGCCATGCTAGTAAGGTAATGCTGAAGATCACCTTGAACAGGCTGAAACCACAAGCAGAAGAAATAATCGCAGAAGAACAGGCTGGGTTCCGGAGTGGAAGAAGCACAACATAACAAATATTCAATCTCAGGGTTCTGTGTGAAAAGTAATCGCAACACCAACAAGACATCTATCATGTGTTCATAGATTTCAAAAAGGCCTTTGACAGAGTGTGGCATGAGGCATTGTGGGACACATTGAAGAAGTATAACATGGGTCAAAAGTTAACCAATACCATCAAGCAGCTGTACGCCAAGGCTACCAGTGCAGTAATTGCCCAAGGTTATGTGGGGGACTGGTTCCAGACAACAGTGGGAGTGCGTCAAGGTTGTCCCCTGTCATCCACGCTTTTCAACATCTACTTAGAGCGCATCATGAGCGAAGCCATGGAAAACCACTGTGCGACAGTCAGCATTGGAGGGCGTAACATCACCAACCTCCGCTTTGCAGACGACATTCATGGGCTGGCAGGCAGTGCAGACGAGCTTGCCACCTTAGTGAAGAACCTGGATGAAACATCTTCCAAATTTGACATGGAGATAAGAGCTGAGAAGACAAAGCTGATGACAAATAGTGGCAAACAAATCTCAGCCAAGATTAAGGTCAGAGGACATGAGCTGGAAACAGTGAGCCAGTTCAAATATCTTGGTTCCATAATCACCGAAGAGGGATCAAGAGCAGAACTTTTGTCAAGAGCAGCACAAATAATGGCAGCTATGTCAAAGCTAAGACCCATCTGGAGAGACAAGAATATCTGTCTGAAAACTAAAATCAGGCTATTGCGAGCTCTAGTCATCTCAATCTTTTTGTACTCATCTGAGGCCTGGACCCTGACAGCAGAATTACAACGAAGAATCCAGTCACTTGAAATGAGATGCTACAGAACCATCCTTGGCATCCCTTACATGGACCACATCACAAATGAAGAAGTGCGTAACACCATCAGGCGCAAAGTAGGCCAATATGAAGACCTCCTCACCACCGTCAAAAAGAGAAAGCTGAAATGGTATGGCCATGTCACTAGAACCAACAGTCTATCCACAACAGTCCTGCATGGCAACGTCCAGGGTGGCAGAAGGAGAGGTAGACAGAGAAAAAAGTGGACTGAAAACATCACAGAATGGAACAGGAAAAGTTTTGCGGAGACACAGGCATTGGCACATGATCGAGACAAGTGGAGCTAACTGGTCAGCTGTTCAGCAGCACAGTGCCTCGACGACCACACTAGGTCATGAGACTGATGATGACGATGATGATGATGGTGTGTTTTGTTACTTTTTACGAAACAATATCCTTCTTTTGCTGAATCTATCAGGTTTTTTGCTTCATCTAGATTTTTTCAGTGATTATGATTAAGGAAAATGACAGCGAGTATAAACCACACAATTGTCTGAACTATTGTTTAGATCTATTTGTTATGCAGAAATAAAATTATTCCACCTTTGACTTTGCCAGGACAGAAATACGTTTGTAATTATTTTATACGTGTTTTCTAAACAAAAATAAATGAACGCTGTAATTTTATTCATTATAGTAATTATTTCCTGCAATTCAGCATATGTAGCTTTATAATAATATCTAAAACGTATATCTGTAAGAGGTGGCTAACACATTATTGGTGTTTTTTTATTGTCCATTAGTACAAGTAGACTAAATTTGACTAAGTACGAGATGGCGTTCTTGGGACTTCACGACATCCATGGCTGGCTTGCCGAGTTCCTTGCCTCTCTCGGACATCGTATAACGGCGGAGATGTGGAACAATTTCCACCCGCCTAAAGCTAGGTGTCCCGATGGACGTCATCGCTGCGACCAATCGCAACGGGCGTTACATACTGCTTGCGTCGACACCCAGTGCAGAAAATACGGACTGAAATCAACTCATTGTTAACATGAGCGTGTGTTGGGCCCATTCCCACTCATGAAAGCCCTTCATTCAGGTCGTTAAAGACATATAGTCCTACGACTTGACGGCTAAATTAGCAGTGCTCCTTGAGCACGTAAACGCCTGGGGGATGTGGCACTAATTCCTTCCCCCAGGAACATTTAGCATCCCGCTGTGCGGGAATAAACCCGTTGCACATGCTCTTCTGGGCGCATGCGACGTAAATCCAATCAATCAATCAATGTGTACAGTGGTACAGTGTTGAAATCATATACAAGACATTTAGTTAAATTTTATTCGGAAATTCAAACACCTGAATATTGTTTGTGAATCAACAAAGAAATGTGGACACATCTATACTATAAAGGTTACAGTATACGTCATCGCCTTCCATTTTAGAATATTTCGTCGGGACTCGAACATGAATTCATTAGAACATTTCATTACTAGGACGTTTAAAATTTAATTCGTGGATTATTCTTGGGTTATTTTTGGAATTGATTTCTTTAAATCGTAAGTTCTTTTTTTGTGTCATTTTTACATTTTTTTTTTCTTCTCCAGGGACATAAACTATTTTTTTAATTTTTCAACGCTTCTTGTTTTCATTCTATATTTTAATGCTATTTATTAGAGCCTAAACACGTAACATACGATCGGTTAGAATTAATATTTATCTGTACAGTATATTTTAGAATTATGCAGCTTGATAACTGGATAAATCTCTGTAAGGTGTATAATTGTAACTCACTAAAATAATCCGTTAATATCTTGATTCCTGCCTAAAGAATCCGGAGTGACTGTGTACTTGGATAAAAATGTGTGTGTGTTGGCAAGGCGATGGTTGCCGTAATTCGCGGACCCAGGTTCGAATCTAGGTAGGGTACAAATGAAAAGCTTCTAAACCTGTATCTTAATATTCTTTCTCCATGTCCACAAATTCACTTCATTGTGTCACGCATCCTCCTGATCCTCCTGTATTATCCAGCGATAGCATTTTCCGCTCTGGAAGGACGCCGGAGTGACGGTGTACTTCGATGCTAATTAATTGCTGGGTGGATATGTGGGAGTTGGCATGTGCAGACAATGCGATGGGCGCCCTAACTCGTGGTCACTTGTTAGAATTTGAGAGAACTTAAACATTTTTCAATCCCTATTATACTATTCTTTCTACATGTCTAAAAAATCACTTCATATAATCATACATCCGGTGCTGATGATAGTTGGAATAAATATTTTTATTCGATTGTAATATGTATGTCTAGATATTTATACTGTTGTAGGTTACTCTCAGTAACATGTAAATTAGTAATCATTAGAACAGGCAAGGCACCCTATAGCATAAGGCCTGTTCTTATCCGCCTACTAACCTTATTTACATTAGGGGTGGGGGTGGCCGTGTGGTCTAAAGCGATCTCAACTCTGCCTGTTTGTGTTCGAGTCTCGGGTTCAGCCAATGTGCGTACGTGAGAATGTTTGCAAGTAACTTCCAGTGGGTCCGTGTTTCTTCGCTGGGTTTTTTCTGGTTCTTCCTCAGTCAGTTATACTGGCCGCCATATATAGCTTATCGTGTGCCAAGAAATGGCGTTAAACCATACAGCAACAGCATCATAAGGTGTGGCTTGAAACGTCCCTTCTCCCAGCTCACAACTTTGAGGATGTTGACATGTTTTTGAATTACACTGGACAACAAATTTTTACAAAAGTCATGTTACTGAAATAAAATTAGTCAATTCTTATCAATTTTTATGTGCTGAACACGAATATGACAGTCAAATTGCAAAATTGGCTCTAGTTTTTTTGTAATCTGCAAGAAATTAATGTTTACATAACGAAATGCATTCCAATAGTAAAAGGTCAACTGTAATAGCCTACCTATAAAAAATCAAGTCATTGACTACATCTTAGATTTCTTCGCCTGTCTCTTGTACAGCTGTTCGGGAGCATCTCTGAGGAGTGTCCAGCAGTAGTCAGCCAGCATTGTAGTGGACCATTTTCCCTGGTATCTTTGTTCCATTGTTGCGATATCTTGATGAAAACGTTCGCCGTGTTCATCACTAACAATACCACAGTTGCTAGGAAAGAAATCCAAATGGGAATGAAGGAAGTGAATCTTTAGAGACATATTGCAGCCAAGTTTCTTATACTTCATCAACATGTCTTCTACTAGTTCCTTATAGTTTTCTGCCCTAACATTTCCGAGGAAGTTTGTAGAAACTAGGCGAAAAGCATTCCATGCTTGTTTCGCGTCACCTTCCAGCAAGTTGTTGAACCGGTCATCTTTGAAAAGCTCTCGAATCTGAGGACCCACAAAAACTCCCTCTTTAATCTTTGCTTCGCTGAGTCGAGGGAATTTTTCATGCAGGTATCGGAATGCTGGCAAAGTCCGGTCAATGGCTTTCACGAAGTTCTTCATCAAACCTAGTTTGATGTGAAGGGGTGGTAGCAAGATTTTCTGAGCCTCAACCAGAGCTGGGTGTTGGATATTCTTCTCTCCAATGGCTACATTCTGCCTGTGAGTCCATTCCTTCCTCATGTAGTGCATTTCCCTTGCTCGGCTATCCCACTCGCATAAGAAACACATGTATTTTGTATATCCTTGCTGCAGTCCCATTAAAAGGGCAACTACCTTCAAATCACCACAGAGGTGCCAGCTGTACTTGTTATACTCAATGGAATTCAGTAGCTGCCTTAAGTTATCGTATGTCTCTTTCATGTGGACAGCATACGCTACTGGAATAGATGGAAGAATGTTTCCATTGTGCAAAAGCACAGCCTTGAGACTCAGTTTCGAAGAGTCCACAAATAGTCTCCATTCTTGTGGGTCATGAGTGATTTTTAAAGCATTCATGAGGCCCTCAATATCGGAACAGAATATCAGATTACTTTCCTTTCTGAAGAAAGGCTCCAATTGCTGGTGGCGCTTTCGATATGCAGTAATTGTGACATCTTCTTCTAGAAGATTCTATTGTTGGAGTCTTGATCCTAGCAATTCTGCCTTGTTCTTTGATAAGTCCAAATCACGAATCAGGTCATTTAGTTCTTCCTGTGTTATTCTGTGTGGGGTTGATGATGCACCACAGTGAAAATCTGGATCACTGCATGCTGATGGACCAGGAGAAGAACAGGTCGACTCGCCTTTGTCTTCGTCAGATGAATCAAGAGAATATTCTGCTGGAGGTTCTGGAATAGGAAGTCCCTCACCATGTGGAACTGGTCTCAATGCAGACGGAATGTTTGGGTAGACTATTCTCGACTTCTTTCGCTTCGTTATTCCGCCGGAAAGAGGAGGAACCAAGCAGAAGTAACAGTCATTTAGGTGGTTGCTTGGCTCTCTCCACACCATTGGGACTGCAAACGGCATTGATGACCTTTTGCAATTCAACCACTGTGAAAGCTGTGTTGTACATGTAGCACAGCATATATGCGGAGCCCAAGGCTTGTCTTGGTCACCAACCTTGCATCCGAAGTAAAGATGATATGCCTTCTTCACTTGAGAATTGATACTTTTCTTCTGGTTGGCAAATGTCACTTCCCCACAAATATAGCAAAAATTGTCCGCGGTATTAACACACTTTCGAGGCATTACTGTTCTTTATTGTACGTAAATGGATAAAATAATAAGTTTTATGTAACAGTAGCTTGAACTGTCTCGCACAACGTCTAAAATATTTTAAATGCTGAACCTATCTGATTGGGCTTTATATAGTACACTGCTTACGTCAGCTTCAGCAGCCGCCTGGCATTAGTATAATAGGCCTACACATGTATAGTACACTGCTGACGTCAACTTACTTCAGCAGCCGCATGGCATTAGTATTGCATTGCATCAGAAAATGATGCAATCAACTGTGGATGATGTGAGCATGATGGTATTATGCAATGTTACATCATTATTCCGGATGTTGCTGCAGTCCTACTGGAGAAATTTACACAGTGAAACATAGAAAATGAGGTATATGAATATCTTCAAAATGAGAGCCAATACAAATTTTTCACGGTTATATTCGTGTTCGGCACACCAAAATACTACAGATTAGGGCCTTTTCAAGTCAGTAATGATTTCACTGTTGACCAGTGTTATGAGTTGCATGCATAACAGCCGCTGTGGCTTCTAAGGTGAACAATATTAATAGTTTCTGACGTTGGTTTTTATTACCAATGATTTCGAGAAGAAAAAAAAAGAAGAAAACTTTGGTTTTCATCAGCTCATTAGGGTACCTATGTTTTCTTACCACAAAAAGCAATGTTCATTAGTGTTCTATGCATGTTATGCCTGTTGCAGGTCCCAATCATTTTGGCGGCTGGAGACTATGGAAAACTTTGTAGAGGCGAACTATTCAATCTATAAATATTACGTTGTTCTTGTAAAAGAGTTTGTGTAGGTTAGTACAAACACAAAATGTTAACTTTCAACGCTGTCAGGGGACGTGTAGTAATAATAATAATGTTTTTTTTCTCAAAGGTCTCGTTCTCAGTGTTTTATACAGCTGGTCGATTTGCACGTTTTTTTTTTCTTCTTTTGTTTTTAGCGAAATCCCAAAACATCATGTACCCATTGTAACGTAACTGAAAAGATCTGAAATCCAAACTGACACCAACATTCTGCATAAATATCAGGAAATATTTATAATTAATAAAGTTATATAAAACAAAATTAGAAGTAAAGGTTTAATTATGTGAAAGTGGTCCACTGCTATGTTAGACAAATATACAAAAAACATACTCTTATGATACTGAAAAAAAAAGTTTTGCTCGACCTGTATTATAACACGTCTAGATTTTGATAGGAGTCTTATGTATGCTAACTATATAACTAACTTTGTCATAGGAAATGAACGAAATGAAATCCGTGTTAGATACGGATGCTTCATAATGCGTACTAGTACTGATCGCTCCGGTAGCCTAGTGGTTAGAGCGTCCGCCTCGGACGCAGGAGGTCGCGGATTTGAACCCCGGCTGAGTCATACCAAAGACTTATAACAATGGACCTAACAGCTGCCTCATATGGCGCTTAGCAGTAAGAGGCTCGTGTTAGGACTAGTCGGCCTGGTGTCAGAATAATGTGACTGGGTGGGACATGATGCTACATGTCTGCGGCATGATGCCCCAGTGCTAGACATCACTATAAACTGCCACACTGCAGACATCGTAGCAATATGACTGAAAAATTGTTAAATCTACGTTAAAAATAGAAAAGACACACACACTTTGTGTCATTCATAAAGATTTCATCATATGTATTTTTATCACATGCATATTTGACTAATAGTAAAAATAAAGCTTTATTATATCAAGTTTTCTTTTTCTGTATGAGTGAAGGTGTTATGTGTATTTAATCTGCATTGTTTGTTTGTTGGTTTCTTTTTTTTTATTTCTTTATATGTTACTGTCATGTAGCATACTTCACATTCTTATGAATCTATGATATTAATACTCTTACGATACTGGAGACTAACCAAAATCAAGTTTATTTTCTACTTGACCTATAAAAAAATTCAATTTTAGTCTGAAAACATTTAATACATAACTCTTTGTGTATGGGTTTATTATCAGGATCATTATCAACAGAAGTAAATAATTTTTATTTGGGTCTGGGTCTAGGTTAGTGGGATTTCTCTACAATTTACCTGGCAGACCTGACATTGTGCAGGTTTTATATTATAATTTTAGCAACAGACCTTTTAATACTAACATTTATTTTGTAAACATTAAGACCTTTATAGAAACTTTTTTTCCATTTGGTAATGGTTCTTATTTTTAGAAAATGTTAGTTGTGACCTGACGTCAAGCAGAGGACTATATGATCTTGTCATTGGAAAGATTATTCATTCGTACTTAAGATCTAGCAGAATGAATTTGTATTAGTGTTGTGTTCAGTGTTCATTTGGAATGGAATTTATTTCTTCAAATTATTTATTTCAGTGATTATTTTCTCTGGAAATACAGAGTGCTCATAAAAATAATATTCTTGGACGGAGTCATTCACTAGGATTTATAGTGAATTCAAACCTGGAATTATATTACTGTATTTCAAAAAAAAAAGACTCTTGATAACACATCACGATACAGGCCACCATAGGCACATTAACGTTTTCAGCGATGGACTTATTTTCAATTTCTACTAAAGTTTATTCAGAACTTTAAATTATTAGGACTTGTGTCTGTAATTATAAAGTTATTTTGGGATTTCATTTGCAATTACGAAAGTTCTTTTTTCATTTTCACTTTGTATTCTTTGGAAATAAATCATTTGTTGAAGCTTTCAAAGCTTGTTGCTTTTCACTCTTTTCTGTTATTTATTTTAATAGCATAGATTTATACGAATGTGACACAGTAAAATGTTCATTCTGGAGATTGTGTACTTCTGGCTACATCATGGAAAGCATCTGATACTATCAGCACTTTGTCTATGAAACATTTCACAATGAAATCTGTATTGGCTAATTGCCAGGCAATATTATTAATAACGTATTCACTCGTAATTACCAAAGTAATACTAATTACTAATAATATAATTATGTATTAACATACATAGAGAAGAAATGGATCAAAACCATGTAATATTATTTAAACTGATTGCTTTTCATTTATCGTAAGGCCGTGATATGAAACAATGAAATGATCTATTATGTCGGTCACAACACTTGTGCATAACACAAAATGTATTTCAGTTCTTGCTTTTACATTTTTAATTGTCAGGGATTGTTTAACATGTAACCTACTGGTATTTTGTTTTGCAAAAGTTTTGTTTTTGTTTTTGTTGCAATTAACCACAACATTCCCTAGTTATAATACTCAAAAGCAATACATTTGTCATATATCAGTCTCTAAGGAAAACTGCTGAACGACATACGTAAACACCTCCCTGCAAAATAGACCTTGCAAATTTTTTATTTATTAACATTCTTTTCTAGGTTGCATTTGGCAGCTCGACACACATGCTGCTGTGCAGTCCTGATGTGAACCAAGATGAGAAGTCGAGGTTTAAAATGATCTACCCAAAGCACGAGGCAGGTCACAATGTGTTGAAGGTGGTCAACGAATATACTTATGACTTATGTTTAAATACAATCTGTGTGTACTGTTAAGAAGTTAAAGAGGAATTGTTGCTCATCAGTTTTCTTTAACTGTTTAATAAACAATTTATAACTGCATGCACATATTATAAACAATTTCTAGTCTGTGCATGTATGAATATGGGTGTTTATGTATAGTTTAATGTCACCTATGTACAATAATGACTATATGGTGACAGTGAAAAGGAAAGTGCTAGAAATTTTAAAATTAATACTTGAATAAAAACTCAAGGAAGGTAAACCCTTTCAACGATATGTAAACATAAAGTAATCTAAAATAAATATGTAGGTTAAAGACGTTACAAGAGAGCTGTTGCAGCTGGTCAGATCTATCGACGAATATGATCCTGTGGTAGGATGCAAGCAGGTATATTTAAAGACAATGATTGTTTTCTGGGTTTTTTTTAATACAAACTCTTCTATTTTCTTCCATCTCTTTTGTGCTTTTCTTTGTGGCCCAAAATTGTATGATGGCTGTTAGAGTTGCTAAGTAACACAAAATATTGCTTTTCCTTGCTAAAGTGTTTTTAAAAAATCTGAAACATCAACAACATGCAAGGACGGACTAACACAGGACAACAACTGATGGCAATAAAGTTTGTGATAAAATCATAGATGGCAGTTTAATCATACGACAAGAGAAGAAAACATTGTTAGATGAAAAGTTGTCAGCAAACAAAAAGTGTCTCAGTTCATTGGTATAAAAAGATTGATAATTGAGAATAATAATAACCAAATATTGTTGAATATCAACAGTAAGTATTGAGAAATAACAGAAAAGTGAGAGACGACAAAGGGAAGGCTCTGTAGATACTACAAAATAAGACAACAGCAAGAGAACTGCTTCTTTATAACCACTGTCAAACGCATGCGCTTTAAACACCAGAAATATCAGAACGGACCAGATTTATTTCTCTGATGCGGCAAATGATGACAAATTCAAATTTGATCACTTCGAAACAATCGTCGCCTTCTCCAGCTTTTTGAAATAGAGATGTCTGATTCCTGATACAATTTAAAACGGGAACAGTGTATAGTTCAGCCTCGTACTTAAACTATTTCTGCGCAGTCACCAAGTCTTGAGGCACATCTTACTGTCCGCGCCATGATTGGCTTTGCGAAAGAGAATAATTATGGGCATTTACCCACCCACCCCAACAAGTAAATGTTTAAATCTGCCAAAATATTTGTTTAGATTTTGAAGTCCTTTTTAGACTGAACAATTGTTCTGTTTACCAAAAAGAAACTATTTTTCTAACCGCTGATCATCTGTAAATGCACTGAGATAATATTGAATGTTTGTGTTGACAAAGTTGTTTGGGCCACCGTGGATTCCAAGGACTGGTATAGTGCGTGAACAGTGATGACTTAAAGCTCAAAACGACATTGTATAGTGTAATTGGAACGTCTCTATTTGAACTGATTCGTTCGTGGGAATAAAGATGCATCGTGATATATATATATATATATATATATATATATATATATATATATATATATATATATATATATATATATATATATATATATATATAAGAAAAGGTAACTAAAACCACAAGTAATTAGTTTCATTAATTTATTCTACTGAAAACCGACTTGAAGTATTTATATTGGTCTATCGTACTAAAAACAAACTGGCTCTGATGATAGTCCTAATCACAATGCGGAATGAATTGCAGGAGTGCAGAAAGAGGTTACTGATCGGAAAAAGAGTACTCTTACAAACGTAATAAGACACATTTGGAGCATTCTCCCAACAGCACGAAATTACGTTTTCAATAGCTCTGTTGATGATCACTTTTTTCTTGCATACTGCCCTACTTACTATATGATGCAAGTGTCATCTATTCCCCTGTGACTATAAATAATGTCTTATACAAAATACATCCTGGATAGAATGCTTTTGTTTCCGTCAATCGACATTATCTTTAATGTATAAATAACTTAGCAACATCAGCAGCAGCAACGTGAACTTCGATTACTACTACATTTAATGTTCTTTGTACTACTACACGGCATCAGCATTACTGAAGTTTCAATTATGGGGCTAGTCTGACAAAGATGTTTCGTCACTTTGTTGTAAACATGATAAACATATGCAACCCTTTCAAGGGCAGATGGGTAGTGGGGCGAAGTCACCCGTATTCTCACCAAAAAGAAAGAAAACAATGAGTGCGAAACAATCGGAACCTTTCCAAGAGTAAGTTGTCCTTACAGGTCGATGCTGGAAAGTATACCCCTATAAACGCTTAATTCCCAAAAGCTTATGGGGGTGGGGGGAGCCACACGGGTCTCCATTTGGGGTTCAGTCCCACAGACTTTACGCCTACTTGTTTATGCTCCCCCTTTCAGCTCCCACCCAAGCGATATTTCTGGATCTACTACTACCTTTTATCTTATGCGGGGGGGGGGGGGGGGGGGGGGACAGTGGATACGCGAGGGTTCAAGCCGCCCGTAGGCAATGTTGTTTTTAGTGGCGCCCTTACTTGGCTACAGAGAAATATTTTATGTCAGTAACCGCTCACCCCATCATAACTTTTAGTTTTGTTAAGAATTAATCCCGTTTTCACAAAGGTGATGATGTAATACTTTTACAAGTTCAGCTGCTTAATGCAAAGCTCCCAATTGTCATGGGCAATGCCCCCACCCTAGCGCCAACCCTATTTACGCATTATATTGCAAAGAGCACTATATAGTCCATTTGAAATAATTGGCATTTACTGGAATACATAAACCTAAACAGTGCCACTCCACCCACAACTCTCCTCGTGTGTGCTACATCGCACGCGTGAAAATTTGCAGCATTTGCCGTAAGACTATTATAGCTTGGATGCACAGACGAACACGTTCTTTTTCGCCCTGAAAATGGAATTGTCTCTTGAGAACAGAATGCTGGTGGGGACGGAATAAAATGCAACTGAAACGAAAGAAAAAGGGACAAGAGTTATGAAAAAATATTGACTTTTGTTAAGTTTGAATCGTCACAACAAAAATGGTCTTGGTAGAATATGACCTAAGCATAAGGATAAATAACTCGAACGTAACTATTCAGTAAGATTACTGTGCCACGAATTACGTCCCCTACGGCATGCGCGGAAATAAATTAGCATGTACTCTTAAGGTATTACATGTACTTACTATACTTAACAAATCAATCAACAGTAAGCGACTTTATTAAACATATGCAACTTTGTCATCTCAATATAAGCTCCATAATGATTGTCCATGCATTTAATTGTATTAATTTTTAAGAAAGAAAGAAACAAAATAAAGCTGCTAAGATTACCACGTGACCTACACGTTTTGTTTTCTTTCATTCTTTTTTAAATTCATTTTCAAGTTCTTTTCAAAGTTTCTTTTCAGTTAAGGAATTAACGCTGATGTCAGGTCAAATACGACTCATATAATTATATATAAAAGAAACTGATTTATAATTAGATAGAACTAGTACGTTTTGCTTATCGTGTGCGTTTAAAGTAAAGCTTCTTTATTCTCTTGAAATATTCATTATCAGAAAAATAATTTATATAAGGGGATGAGGATGCAGTAAACATGTTCGGGAGGGAACTTCAAAGATTTCCACTTTCATTAATTATGCACTGATAGTGGATGATTATTTTTCAAGACTCATGAACAAATCAAGCGATGCACTTTTATACATAATGTCAATACACTAATGCGTTTTCATAATATAACAGAACTATATTGTATGAATTTAACAAAAATATGTATTTTGTTTAAATTTTTATGGACTAGTTAATTCTGTGGAATACATTGCTGCCCTCCATAAACATATAGTACAGGGCATGTGTTCAGTACATTTCCGTTTCGGTTTGTTTTGTTTTGGAATGCGAAGCGTCAGTCTTGCAAATATGTATGTAGGTGTTGTATATAGATGTGAACAATTTGTTTATACTTCGCCCTACCAACGATGTCATAATTTATATGACAATGACCTTAGATTTTTATTTACAAAAGTCCTTAGAAAGTAGAATGTACTCAGACGAAGAGCATCGATGAGAATTATGAAGGCGTTTGGAGGAATAAAGTATGGATTATATATATATATATATATATATATATATATATATATATATATATATATATATATATATATATATATATATATATATACCCTATGGGACACATGAGATCACTAGGGAGGGTGATTATACAGACCCGTCAAGCACGACCTTTTGGTTTCTGTCTGCTTGGAACTCTGTATCCAAGCAGGCGTTCAGTCTCTGATGCCATAGTGGTGTTGAAGCTTGATTGCAAGACGTTTATGGGCACCTTTTTGAACATTTTGCTGAAATCCAGCAAGATAACACATATCTGCTGTTTATTCTTCAATCCGATTGCATGGTCATGAACAGCAGTAACTGACTTGGTGTAACAGGATCTTTCTTTTCTAAGGCATATCTTTTTTATCATAAATGATGTTGCTTTGTTCCAGATTCTTTATAAGGTGGTTGTGGACAATATGTTCCACGACCATACAGCATACTGAGGTCAAGGACACTGGCATATTGTTGGCGCCGTTATTTTGTTTCCCTTTTTGAATATTGGAGTGACGTCACTTCCAGTCTTCTGGAAATTGGCCTTGATCATGTGATGCTTGAAAAAAATGAGGTGAGAGATGGCGAGAGCTGGTGTAATGGCTGGTGCCATTTCCTCAAGAAACGAGAGGATAGTTGATCTGAGCCACTTGCCTTGTGTGGGTTTAGTTCTTCTAGGAGTTTCTTCACACCTTTTTTTTAACATGTTTGACACGGTCTTATATTTTCGTAAAGACCGACGACGAGAACTGATTGCAGATAATCTCAGTCTTGTCAGAATATGTAATACCATCCGTCCTCAATGGAGCTACACCAGAGCTGTCACACTTCATGCTTTTGATGTAGGTGTAGAGCATCTTGTTCTTGGTGCCTCGCTCGCTGACCATGTCGTGGATGTAGTTGATCCGTTAATCCTTGCATGCTGACTGAATGTTCTTCTAAATATGCTTATGTCTCTCCCAGTCTGTTTGCACTCTGGTAGAGCAAACTTTCTTGAAGGCTCTTTGCTTCCGTTTCGTCAGGCGACGTATAGAGCAGTTGTACCATCGATGACAGCAGCGTGTAGATGCATGTTCGGAGGGGACGAAAGTGCTGATAGTTTATGTGCATTTCCGTTTGAATATAGACCATAGGGAACTCAATGTTGTTGATGAGCTATTCACTAGGACAAAGCCTAATAAAGAATAGTTAGGTTCTGCTGCCATACATTGAGCGTCTGTCTTATTATTGGTACTTCCAACACTGGTGTCAGCATATTACCGGCTATACATGATGGTCAGTATACTGTTTGTGGAAGAAGAACCCTGGAAAACACCGGGAAGGACCATCGACCCATGAGAAGATACTGACAAGCTTTTTCACATACACGATTTGACCGAGCTGATCCTGGAACCCGAGCGGTCGGAGGTGAGATGCGTTATCGATCTGCAAAGGTAAGCGGCCTTAGACCACTCGGTCAGCTGGGGGACAGTGACGCAGACAGACAGAGAAGAGAAACAGACTGGCATAATATTTACTTTTCCTACGTTAATACCTGATATATTTCATGATATGGTAAACATAACCGTGCTTTTTAATTATTCAAAATTATATCTTTTTTGAAACACAGTATGAATTGGGTTATTGTTTTGACCAAACTTGCTCATGGGTCAAACATAAGAAGAGTATGCCCACTCTTTTACCGCCCTCCCCCCCCCCCCGTAAATTAACCTTACTTTCAATCGTATTCATTGGATTATCATACAGAAACCTAGAGATCGTGAGTCCACAAAACCCCTTTGGGCCATCATCGTCGCCCCGGCCGTCATTTACGTTTACTATGCCACTGTTATCATAAACATATCAGCGATTTAAGAGAGCAGTATGTGTCTAAATTATATTTTGGACATTTTGTAAACTATTTCACAATACCTGACCATAAAACAATTTGTTGGCAATATAGTGCAAGGCAATAACAGGATAGAGGAGCGAACAGAGTGAAGTCCGATTACTTCAGCAGAAAAATGTTCTTTCCATGCTTGTAAGGTAATATTTTTTCCATTGATTTTTCTAGATCAAAGGTGCTTGTTTTTCTTTTTTGAAGTATAGCTTGCTGAGACACACAATCAATAATTGCACGGAATGATGGTAAATTTTGTATTCTCATGTGTGAGTATATAAGGATATATATCTTAAACTTTATATAGATGAAGGTGATGTGAAAAATATTTCGCTAAAAAGGTCTATATTTTCAGGTATCGGTATAACGGTATAACTTTGAATTTGTTTTTGGTTGATCTAGCACAATATGATCTGAAGATTTTTGTATACGACCTTTGTAAAAATAATAAACGTTCTTGAAGTAAATAAATTTACGTCCGAATTCCATATAATGTAATCATAAAAGATGATATTGCGTTATCTCATCTGAAAAAATATGCATATTTCTAGAGAAAAGAGAATTTTGAGACATTACCTTAGATGAAAAAAACGGGCTAGTCACGTAAAACTTATTCATTCCATAAACAAGAAATAAAGAACTTCATTGACATGTTTATGGGATGAGAAGCGGAAGACAACGTACGAAATAACAGTAAGTGTCATCAAGGACTGAAAATGTCCAAAATTATTTAATCATGAATCTATAATATGTCTTTTCGTCATGTCGTTTCTTTAATATTTTATGAGACAATCAACTTTCGATGAATTGGATAAATATACATGCATCACTCATACAAAAAAAATATGCTATACTATGTCGTTCTGTTAAGAAGAATATATTTTTACTCACATTTAGTTAACAAGAGTTCGTTGTTGATTACGTGAGAAAATAGTAACAAACACCGCTATGATTATATAACTATGCAGTTATTTTTGTATTTGTCTGGTTAATATTCCCTGACTTTTCCTTTGAAGAACGTTTTTTAAATAAAAATGTCGATTCTAACTTTATTTGTGCTGCAAGTCGAAATATCTCTCCAGCAACATGCTTGCAACGGTGTTATGTACTCTCACCTGTACCGTTTGTATAACAGAGGGTTGTACTTAAAATTTAAGTTTGCATTAGCATAGGTCTTTTTTCACTGATAGGATGCAAACAGTCTCAAACGCGTTCTTATGTTTGCCGCGCCATGGACACGGTCTGAATGACACATTAACGTTCTTCTCCAGGAGATTCTCACTTTGTTCAGATTGACTAAAACTAGACCATTCCACTGAATAAACAATTCCACAGTCAATTTCATTCACGTTAATATAGTCTTAAAGATGTGTTCCAAGAAAATTCGCATCCGTTTTGCCTTTTGCATAAACCTCGATAAAATTTTGTAAGAACTCTTTGTTATTTAATTATCTGGCAATAGAGATATATATGTGTTGACCTTCTTTCGACCCTTGGTTACCCTTTCTCAGATCCTTAAGGCTCTAATGCCAGAATCGTATCTCCTTGAAATTCCTTTTCATATTAGACTTTCTTACTTTTCACACCCTAACTCATTGTTAACTTTGCAATTTTTTAAAAGTTTAGTTCAAGCATATGCAACTGCCCGTCTTCCTTCTCTCGTTCATTTTCATATGTTTTTCAATGGACGAATTGCGTATTTGCCTTTGTAAAACGCTTATCTGTCGTTTGAAGGAAGAAACTTGGACATGCTAAATACTTTATTGTCGGAAACTTTTGACTTTATCTCGAAACTAGAAGACTCCAAGTTCCTTACAAGGACTAACAACACACACTGGACGGACGAGACTGAGGCTAGATGTACTCGGCACCGGTACGATCTTATTTAACAGCTTTGCAATCCGGACTGGGGAACTTTAGAGGAAATATCTGCATACGTCACTTTCTGATTTCGGCAGAGCACGGTATACTTTCAAAAGGTCTCAACGATAATTTGATACTTTGAATGCGGATATAAAAGATTTGAAAACTTACGTCGGTAAAATTTCACTTCACATTTATGGCAACTCAAGAACGAGACAAACCAGCTCGTGAATCCAAATTATAAAACAAATCCAGTTGGCAGCTGGCTTATGTACCAGAGAATGTACAGAATTGCATTTCCGACATTAAAAATAAAACCATGCCGGACGAAAAAAAATTCTCAGAATTCAAACTTTTGTAAATACAGTGTTAGGGCATTGTAAAATTTATCCCGAGAGAAATCGTTTTCAATAAAGAAGACAGAGAATGGACGTGTCACGGTCGTCATGAATCGAAGATAGGATATTTTGGAAGCGGAGCGACAATTATGATTTCTAATATTAGCAACTTACTTCAAAACCAATTAACCATGACGCGGCATGATAAGTCAGAAGTGAACCAAAAGAAATTATGTGAAGATGTATTTTGGACGTGAGGGAATTCAACTACTTGATTCCGAATAATTCAAAACCCAGGTAAGTTGTATCTTCTTTCGAACATTCACAGGCCTCTGGAAAACTGGGCTGTACTGAGAGAAGCTCTGCCATGTTGGAGCGCATTTCGAATGAACAAATTTTTATGTAAATCACACTGGTTCGGAAACAGTTTTCAAATGTTAAAGATACAAATGATTTCATGGGGGTGGGGGACTGAGTAAAAATTAAACCTCTTAAAACGTGAATGCTGGTTACAGCAAATACTGATAGCCTTTATGCTAACACTGAACATGATAATTGACTGCCTATTTATGGAAAGGTCATTCTTGATAATCCATGTCCAAAATCAATCCCATGATGAAATTTTATATTGCTGAATATTTGGCTTCAATAGAGCGGATTTTTTTTAATGACAATAATTATCTAACAAAAGATACAGCTATAGCGGTGTTAATGCTATCTGGATTAAATTATTTTTGCTGTCTGTCAGAGACACGCGCTCAATAAGTGGTTTAGTTGGATTGAGCTCTCTTTAAAGCATCTTGTCTATAAGGCCTGTGGTCATTTCTCTTCCTCCCTCCCCCCTCCGCTCCGTTGGCTTAGTAGTTCGAACCCCGGCCGAGTCATATCAAATACCTATAAAAATGATACCAACCGGTGCCTCGCTAGGCGCTCAGCATTAAGAGGTTTAGTGTTAGGACTGGTCGGCCTAGTTTCAGGATAATGTGACTGGGTGGGACATCATGATACATATATGCGGCACGATTCCCCAGTGCTATACATCACTATAAACTGTCACTGTAGCGATATGACTGAACTTGTTTTAAAGCTACGTTAAAAATCCAAATCACACACTCACACGCACACACACACACACACACACACACACTTCCCCCTACCCCCACCCGAAGTAAAAAGCATTGTGAAGAGAAATAATTCTCTTGAACCATATGCGTTTATCATGTATCAGCAGCTGTTGTCACGTGCCAGTATATCTTAATCAAATAGGTATATAACTGAACGGAGTGAATAAAACTTGCATGGACCATAACGCTAACACTTATGCATATAGATGACAGTGTCTTCAATTGGACCCATATAACATAAGAACAAAAAGAATTTCTTGCCTAGATGAATGATCGCCAGTAACGAATTAAAATTAACATTAGAAAGGAGATTGCTCACTTATTAGAAATAATAATTTGCAAAAGGAGACAATCTCGAGACTAGGGAATTTCATCAATTGCAACATTAAACTAGTTGGCATCCACGGCATCCGTTCAGGAACTTTTTTAAATCCCAAAGAGCTACTTTCCGCCTGTTTGGCAAAAAATACAATGATTTTTATGGCGCTTGCGCATTACTTTTCGCAGGATTATGGGGATTATTATACAAAACCATGGAACTTAGGAAAATGAAATCTGATGTATTGAGAATAATAAATATTTGCAACAAAGCAAGCACAAAAATTATTTGTACAAACTCTTGTAACTATCAGTTGAGAGCGATTGGTATTGAACACAACAACTGCTGGTCAAAAGCGAATAGGAAAGAAAGGAGAATATGTCTGGATTAATCGTTTAGGAGATGAAATTAATGTTGAAATTCACCGACGGTATAACCTCGATCGTATTCTTGTGCACTTTTAATTTTTCTTTGTTTTTTAAACAAATATAGTTTTGTCTTTTCCTGCTTTTCTTTTCCCAAAGTCTAGGCAAAACAACACTGTCCACTGTCACAGTCATTGGAATATTCATAAACATTGAGGTGAGATACGCTTATCGGCAATCACCTGTTTTTATTTCTAAGGAATATATCTGTCCTGTGCAAGTCCATTTTGCATTCGGAATGACTGAGGGCAACGGCGACGGGAAATGTAGTGGTTAAATAGGATGATAGAGTGTGTCGTGAGTGTCAATCATTGGAGATGTTGTTGACTTGTCATTTCATATATCAACCTTCTTCGTTCAAGTTATTTATCTTCCTGAACTCCAGTTCTTGAGTTAACCGTGATGTTAAGGTTAATGACTTCATATTCACAAAAGACTCCATTCACATAAGTAAATTTGAAAATGCGAGGCCGTCGGAGGGGGGTTATAGGATATATTTTCACAAAAAGTGGCATATTTGTCAATGGATAGTAAAAATGTAAGATGATCTTATATGACAATTTGTAAAACTGAATGAAAAAATGAATGACCTTTGATTTAGACATGCCAGAAATCCAGTATCGTAATATTCTGTGTACCCTTCGCTCTATGTGTATGAGTGAACGATGTCACTAACTTTCGTGCTACTGAAACCTAAATATGGAAATAAAAAAATATGACACAGTAATTCAGCATGGTTGAAACAACATAACTAAATGCAAAGTATATACTGTGATAAACTATACAGCAGTTCAGAACAAATATAAATATTTCATGAATTTAATATACAAGCTATACTTTCGGTATCAGGAAATTTGTGTTTTTGTTTGCAAGTTTAAATGGGGAAAAAGGTATGGTCAAAGTTTGCTGTGATAAAAAAAGAAACAACGCTGAAATGAATGCAGCTGTTGATTTGTCGATTTTAAATACGAAACATATATCCTGCAATGTTTGGGAAAAGATGCAGTTTACAAATTGCATTCAGTGATGAAAGACTTAAATTAATCAACATCAGGTCTAGCAACAAGATTGTCTAGACAGTGATGTGTAAGTGAGGAATAAATTACATCTGATGTGTGTAGATAAACACACAGATTTGTGCTCGGCTTAACTTACTGTACAAATCGAAGATCTCGTAAACGTTATTTTACCTCTCTGCAAAAATTCGACAAATCCAGAAGAAAACGATTTTCAGCAAAACACATAGATTTTAAACTGAACATGGCGAATTAGTATACGAAGAAGCTGTGTTTAAATCGGTTTAAAAATTAGTCATTTCGTTCATCAATTTGTAATTTCTAACCTGACTTGGCTCGAGGGTGTCCCAAAACTGTCAACTTAGCGTTTCGAAGAAAAACTTGCGTATCTTTAGTAGCACGGTCTTCGTTTTTGCATGGGTGGGTCTGTTTTCAAGTGACATACATTTAGTAGTTCACCCTCTTTAAAAATCCAAATAATTTCTTAAATGATGGTGTTTCGTCTCTTTTAACACACGCACACTAGATTTTCTCCATTTTATTTGTTCAATTTGTTTTAGAAATATTAAAACTAGATATTGCAAATTTTGGACGCAGACGACATAGTTTTCACTGAAATGGACTATTCTAGAAATTAGAAAAGACAGCGAGTAGTCAATCTGCTTGTTTAGATATAGAGCTTCCGTTGGGTTTGAAAAACGAATAAGTTGACAATTTAAAGATTCCCTAGAGACAGTCAGGTTAGAAATTATAAATTGAAGAATAAAATGTTAAGTACTGAGCATTTGCATTTCATTGAGCTTTTTCGTTTTTAAAATCGGTGGGGGCAGGGGTACAAACAAACAGGAGGGTCTGCAAATATTATAGATTCGATATCATACCCAGACAGTTTTAAAATAACCGAATGCAAGCACTACTTCTGTAAACTATTAACATGTAGCATTCATGAATTGATTGATGTACAAATAAAAGATGCAACGTGTTTAGCTGTTTTCACTCTCATTGTACAAGCCATGTCACTTTGCGACAACGTTGATGTTAAAATGTGTGCTTCCACTGTTGTAGCCAGTACATTTACAAAATTTCCATAAGCAGCCAGGAGAACTTGACGATGGTAGTTTTTTTATTCGATAATTGATCTCTCTTCGGGCTTTGTGTCTGTCGGGTTGTATCCACTGTCATACATTCTTTTGTGGTCTCTGGACTATTGAAAACAATCAAGCTTATTTGAAAATATGGTCTGCCCATGGTGTTTAATTACTCATGATGACACTAATTTGGACAAATCTGTTATGCCAGCCTAATTATATTTTTCTATTCCATCATCCCAGTATGACTGTCTTTTTAGTTGTCTGTCACTCTATCTCAAAAGTCGATTTAAACATTTACAGAGATGTTTTCATTTTCAGTTTTGGGGGATATTGTCTTCTTTAGCATGACGCTTGTCAAGATATACTATGAAGGTATATACAGGTGATCACGTGCTGTATTTAGTAACAAAGTTGCAAACAACTTTGCTGCTCGTACAGGTTCCGCAACATAGAGAAAAGATATGTCTTTCTTATTTTTTTCCTCACTTTTATGACAGGACATTTGTAAAATGTTAAAGCAAAAAAAAATTTGTAATGAAATCGTCTATTTCAACTCTTCATTTTTTTCAGATAACTTGTTTTATTGTACAGCTCTCAACATTCTTTTTCCTCCTGTGTGCGTTTCTTCACAAGTCTAATCGTAAAATCAAGATGTACCTTTACAGAACCAAACTGTTAAATATTTCGAACCAGTTTGTGTTAGGTATTTATAGGTTACTGCATTTCTATGGGAAACTATGAACGAGTTTCTCGAATGGAAATACGGCACGACCTTGGGAGTGCAGTATATCCATCCGACAAAACGAGTTTATATTTTCCCATACAAATGCAGTAACCTTGCTATTATATGCTTAAAAAAATATTCTACCTAATCCTTAATTATATTAACAAAATACACTACACGAAACAAAGTAACTGAATGCATGACGCATTCCAAACTAAATACACAAGCGCATATTCATCATTACACAAGAACAACATTATTACAGCGCACATAACTCCACCTAGATAAATTTGAACATAGTCGCGCGCTCGACATAACTTTCGAAAGACAATGGCTTGTCTAGTTAAAATTGAAATTTGGAGTCATATAGTGAATGAATGCGCATTGCAACAACTTTTCCATTTGATCTGGAATGAATAGATTTTAGCATTTGTTTCGATTCTACGAAATTTCGTGATTATGGACTGGATTTACATGTGACAATTCCACATGAAATACATGGGATTGAAATAGCGAGGGAGAAGCGTGTTGACATCTGCAAATGTGTTCCTGTTTCTGTCATTGAATATTTGAATTCATAATGTGGGGAAAATATGAAGTCTTTCAATTGCAATTATCAAAAAGACGCTGTGGAATTTAGTGCTTTTTTCATTTTTGAGTGCAGTAAGCAGGATGTAATTGCACTTATCGTAGAAATTACAGTACAATTTCGAGATGTGTAATCAAGATTGAAAACCTATGATATGGCTCACGTAATTCGGATTTGCAGAACTAAGAAAGTACATTTTGAGGAAATTCAGGATGTAAAACTGTAAGTATATTTTCTGCCATCCTTATCATCAGCTAAGAAGACAGTATATGACTTGTCACTTGTATGTTATTTGTGAGGACCCTTTCTTGCGTCTGTTGTATACTGTAGCTAACCTAAATCCAAAACATTGTATCAACAAATTTAACGCGGAATGTGTCAAAGCAGCTGGTTTGTGGCAGTCCACGAAACACCTGTTTTAGTTCATTCAGAAACAAATTTAAAAAACCACAATGTAAAGCGCCTTCTACGCGAGTGTTCATGATTTGTTTATAAATCAAAAGTGCTGTCGTCTGCGTCCATTGTTTGTTTACAATAGAAAGTTGTTCCTTTATGCACGTGAATGCAATATGTGTATTTGCACGCGAGTTCAGTATCGGGTAATATTGAACGATTTTGACAATGTAAAGTTAACGGAGAGAAAAATGAGCATAAAAACATCTTCGATACTAGTGTTGCCACCAAAAAGCTGTACTGATTTACATTTCTCTTGAATAAATCTGTAAGAATTTCTTCTGATAATTCTGTTCTGTTAAGTTTGCTTATTCATTCGTCTCAGCTCTTTACTAGTATGTAAACATATTAATTAATTAGAGCTGGGTACCATGAAGAAATTTGTACAGCGGTGCACGGCTGTATTTGTGAATGTACCGCGATACGTGCCGCGCTATACAACAAGTATATTAAGACCCGAAAATTCTATTTTCTGGTGTTTGTCACTTTTTCTTGAATTTCCGTCTTTCATTAGCTGGAACAAATTATCTGATTTATAGCAAAATATCGTATTATGCCGATAATGTTATTTGTAATAAATAGTAATTTTCTTGAGATAAAAGAAAAGAAAATATTTCAGCTTGAAAGAAAATAGCAGCCTCCCACCCCGTAAAATTAAATGGACAGTATCATATAGTAAATGAATGTGATAAGTATATGTTGATTGTTCTACAAATTGTAATTTAAAAACTGTAACTAAAGTGGGGAAGATTGAATTGGCATTATAGCTGATTATGTGGAATACACCGAATTGCCAATAGAGAGCCTACTGATGAAAATAGGAAGTATTGACACAAAAGCCTAATATTTCCCTGCTACACTATTGATCTAATAGGCAAGGAAACTTTGAGTGGGATGTCAATACCCAGGTATGATATTTATCAGAGAGGGCGAGCAAACACAAAATACACTTGCTCAACAAAGCATAAAATATTTAGTGGACTTGACAAACTACCTGAAGTTCTTGCAAAAGACAATTCCACCTCTGAAAATCATAGAATCGTTCACGGTCTTTCAAAGGAATACATATACTGAAATCATTTCCATACGCTAATAAAAAACTAAAACATGACGTGTTGGTTTTTTAATCAAACATTTTTCAGAAAAGTTGCTTGGTCTGAATATGTTTCACAACATTCCATTTGTACACCACGTTGGCATACCCAGCGCGTGTCAAACATGCGATTAAAGGATTATACATATAGGTTTATTTATAATATTCACCTTTACTTTGTGAAAGATACAGCCGTTTGGTAAAACAAAGGACAGTCGTTTAAAACTATTTTGTCATGAGTAATGAATACACGATGTTAATATCTTTAAAGTCGTAATAAAAGATTACTCGGGAATTTCCGGACATTCCTTACTGATGGAAACTAGCGACGTAACTGGAAGTAAAAGTACTGTACTCAGCACTACCGAAAAAAAAAGTACCACGGTAAACCGATATACCGGTATAACTCCATACCTCTATTAGCAACGCTTTGAATGATGTTCTGACATAATTTGGTATATGTTGATCAAGTACTAAGTCGTCATCTTTAATTTACATCTATATTTTAATTCTCCATATACTTTATTACTTTTACATATTTAAATATGTGCGAAAAACTATATTCAGACTTTTTTAAATTTTCTTTGCAAAATGCATTCGTACTCTTTCTGACCAGAAAGTCCTTATGGTTTACTGACAGTTACTATTATCGTGTGTAGTGCGTGCGCAACCATTTTACAGCGTCATCATCAGCAAGGTGCAGAGCCTGTGGTCCACCGGGGAACGTTTTCAGTGGACACTTGTTCACAATATGTGACATGGTCTGTAGAGCTTCACAGGAACAGGAAGAGTCAGTGGCCTCGCCCCATCGGACAAGGTTGATTGCACAACGACCCTGCCCTGTCGGAAAGCGGTTCAGAGTGGTCCACAGATGACGTGGAAGTTTGAAGCCAGGAGGGCAGACAGATGCCTCAGCTACGAGGGAGTGGTTTACAACATCTGTTGAAGACCAATTGACGCTCCATGCTGAAATAGCTGTCTGTGACGTTGGGTGCATTTACCCACCTTCGGGTGCTGTAGTCAACTTATTTCTTTCTTACCGTGCATTGGGGAGGTTTTTGTGCTGGTTTATTACATCAATGAATCGCTTCAATCACGCAGTAATGTCTGTATATACCCCTGACAAGTAACCCAACACAGTGGCGTATTGTAGGATATATTGACCTTTGCTTTCTTTGAATTGGAATGGAAATTGCCTTGGTTTTCTTACAGGAAAACAGGCTGGAAAGTCTTTGAAATAATTTCAGTTTGTCTGGGTTTGTTTGGGTTAGTGAGTTTGGGAGTTTTTGTTGTTGTTGTTAGTTTGCTTGTTTTTACAATAATACCAACTCATACCCTTGGCACCCACTTGATGTTCTACTAAAATGAGGACCAAGCAGTTCAATATACAATCATATTTGGACTATAATTTTTCTTGCGAAGAATTGGGAGGGTTGTTGCTTTGGTTTTCTTCGGTCATATCACCTTGTAATCTGATATATTGTAAACTCATACCATTGGCACCGATCTGATTTCACACTAGCCTGGTTTCATAAACAATCAACCCCGTCCACTGTCATATTTGAATTTTTAAATCAAAAGAGATTACACCTCAACTCAATATAATATATTTAAAAAATGTAGGCAGATGAAAAGCTCAAACTTCCAACCTTTATCCAAAAATCCAACTCTTACGCCAGATAAGCTATGATGACATTAATTAACTCAGTAATTGCCTGTCTATGCAAAGATAGATTGGGGGGATTTTTTGCTGTCTGCATTTAATTTCGCAGTTTAAAGTAAATAATGTATTGCATGTTTATCTGCATGTTTGTGCACTCTGTGCAAAACATTGCTAGATTTAATTTCTTCCCGCAGGCAAGTAATATTTTGCCTGTTCTGGCACGCATATATCACTAATGAAATGCTGACAGAACAGTCATGCTCAGCTTTACAACTGTTATTATTTGCCCTTTCTCCTTTATAGATTAAATGACTAACGTTGGCGATTACCCCTGGGACCAAGTTCCAATCATTTGCGAAGGGGTGTATCCGGCTTAAATAACCATTTTTTACAGCACAAATTTTCGAGAATTTCATGAGACAGTTCAATTCGCGAAATTCTATTCACAGGCACAGCAACATTTCAATAAGATATGCATATTGGCAATTTGTAATGCGTGAAACAGTTTGTCAAGAATAAATGACATTGACTGACCTAATGAATATTCAATGACGCGCAAATAGCATTTACAGTACTGTACGCTTTGGAGGTTTCCCGCCATAATATAGGCACAGACACGAACACACGTGAGCCCCACCAAATGGGCAGTAGTAAAATTACTGGTTATCATTGAAAAGCACGAGGTCAATCATTATAACGATAGACATCTGACGCACTCCAAGACAACTGTGATGGATACCACGGAAAAACTTGCAAAAGACAAACAAAGCATCAATCAGTTATTGCCGGGCATGAATGACTGTTTTATTAGGCCTCAGCGTGACTCGGAAGAATGAAATGCGACAGGAGTTTCCAATTTATGAACAATTATTTATTTGAAAAAACGCTTAAATGACAGTCATATGTTTCATGGTCGTTATGCACGTAAGTCGCTGATGGTCAGACACATAAAGCAAAGCATTCACTATTAAGTCTTTTCGAGTTACGGTTAAACTTTGTAGTGATAGATGTCAGTAAGATAACTAGTTAACCAATGGTTCCAGCCCGATATTATTTTAAAGTATCATTGAATTTTATAGCGTTCTCGTCGCCATAGGGAAATCGAGTCTAGGCAAAGCACTCTCTGATCCGTAATGAAGAGTAAAATAATCTAATAATTTCTGTCAAATGAAATAAATCACACAAAAGGATGTGTACATGAGAATGACTGATAATAACAGCTAAGGAAAATGAATACGATGAGTGTAAAATTCGTTCGAAACATGAATAAGGGGCATTAGTTGTTTTAACGATGAATTCATTCTTTCATTCCTATTCTTTACTTTTTAGCCTTGATATTCATAAATTTCTCCAAATTTTTTCCCAAACGGTTACGTTGTTTAGTATATTATAAAGGTGGTCAGAAGTACCTTTAATATAAATTCCTGGCAAGTTTGTTGGACTTTGTTAGTCATCTGGTTGGAGCGATAACTTTGTGGAGGAGTAATTAGTAGACAATAAATATACGCATTTAGCTCTCTTAATGCAGCATTTGTGTCGGAAGAAATCTGAACTTAATTCAAACTACAAAATAGGTTTGTCAGCTTTAAACACATATCACGTTAATGGTCGCACACTGTAGAAGCTTGTGCTTACATTGCAAAGGATCTTACAAAATGCATTAATATGCTAACGAAGAGAATAAATAAGATGCCAAAGGAAAGGACCAGCAATCAAAATAGCACACTATCTGTTAATGTCATAGCATACTAGATGTATTTATATAGACATATAATTTATATTTTGAAATTAAGAGACAGAAAGTTTAAAATTTAAGAATGTCAGAAATTTTTTTTTAAAAAATGCCTTGGTGTATTTTCTCAAAAGTCACGATACACTGACAAACACGAAGGAAGTGATTTTCTATTTCAATCCCCTCTGTGTGTGTGTGTGTGTGTGTGTGTGTGTGTAAAGATACAATGAACTTTTCACCTTCTTCTTCTTGTCCTTCTTCTGATTATTATTATCATTATTATTATTATTATATTATTATTATTATTACTATTATTATTATTATTATTTCAGCATCATAGTGCATTATGGACACTATTAACATGCCAACGTATCAACAATATTACCTTACTCTTTTATATGTAGATATCCATAACATACGACTATGTACTTCTATATCTGACAAAGTGTACGAAGAAGTGGACTATATTCACCTAGCATTATCGAATTTTATACCAACTTCCGTTTCTATAACGAATCATGGTATCTTAAAGAATCACGAAACCCAAGTAATTTGTTTACAGAATAAAAGAAAGTATTTTAACTGACAGATTAGTCTGATGAATCAACCCCACAAATCTGTGTTGATAATGATAGACGATATGTCGGTCTGGTATCACCTTTTCATTAAATGTGCAACTTTGTTGCAAGCAAATTTTTCCGGAATAAACCTGCGTTCACTTTAGACGCATACCGATAATTTGTAACAGCCATATCAAGCGCGAAATTCAAAATGAGCACAGGGCAGAGGGTTGTGCTATTCCACGTGGATTTGCAAGCCACCAAACGTACGGTTTACTCCAGAAATACAATGTATATGCCACCAAAAAACCTTTAGCCGATAGCAGCTCCACAGCCGCGAGACATACCGGTAAGTGTATAAAATGTACACCGATGTGTGCAGACAAACTTATCTGCACATTTTTGTATGTTTTAATAAATAGGTGACATCATCCTCTAAACCGCCAATCAATATCGAAAATCGGCAGCAGATGTTCGCATGTTGTAATGAATGGGTCACGTCAGCCTCTAAACCACCAATTAATAGTATCACATGTGAGGGGCTGATTTATCGGCCTACTGTCAGCTTTGTTTAAAAGGATTAGCACAGATGGAGATCATCTTTCATTTTAAGTATGGTTGACGAAATAATATATAGCATGGGCTAAAACAACGAAGAATCAAAACTAGAAGACCCGATCTAAATGGGTCAGAAACAACTCGAGCAGTGATTGTGACAAATAAATAACCTCGAGTCAGGGTAAATGGCAAAGTTTTCTCGTAATGGACTCGACTGGCAAGAACCATGATGCAATTATGTCTCACCTTGTGCGACTGAAAACTCCGTCATGGTCTGGCTGGGGTGTCAAACAGTGTATAAAACCCCGTATCTTCGGGTAATCGCTTCTTTGGTGAAGCTGATAAGGTAGATTTGCTATTCTGCGTCGTTCAAAGCGGTATGTGGAGATACAAGTCAAGGAATATCCGCATTAAACTATGACCTCACGGAAACTTGTTTTATGACGTGTGGATTTAGATTTCTTCAAAAAGACTGATATGTTCAAAATTCGCAGTTCTCAGAAATTCTACGGAGTGAAACGAATCAACATATTCCGAATGGCAAGTTCACTACCACCCACACACGTTCGACTATGCTACTTTGCCGGCATCGATCAAAGCTGAGATCATAAACAACAGTACATCATTTCATTTATCGATGAAATTAGTCTGCCACAGATGTGGGTAACTTGCCTGAGCGGACACATTTCATAATAAAGAAATTGACCTAACCGGAGCCAAGAGAGGTAAATAAAACAAGCAAAACACAAGAAAGACACGATTTTATATTAGTAACGAAAATATGTGGAAGCCAAAACTTCACTTAACTCTGACGGACAATCCTTCGCAAACATGGCTTGACTGGAGAAGAAACTGACCAGTGGTTATGTCTCTACTTACAGAGGAATTACCTGCATACACACCGAGACCAAGTAAATAGCCTTCACCGTGTCCAGGTCCGTGCCACTTAACCCATGAATGAAGCAGAACAAGCAAACAAATAATAAAAAGTGGTACGAAAAAGAAACTCAACACTACTAGTGACAACTTGGTAAGATCTGGTCCGCACAGAGTGCAGCAAACGTCTGGTCCGTGTCGTCAATGCAACAATTTCACAAATAAGAAACCCTACACTGATTGCGAAAACCAGTCCCGTCCATGATAAATATCATAACAAAGAGCGAATTAAGGAATCTATTAGATTTTGTAAAGATCAGACAGTCATTTACAGCTCATTAATACATTTAGAAAGCATAAGGTATGAAAACTCGAGAGTCCGATCATGCTACTCCAGAGAAACAACCCAAATTCCCTGTACTCCCACTACTTCCATCAATATAACTGACAAAAAAGTACAACGAAAATGCATGGAGTCTCGGGTAAATATTAATGAAGTATATTTTCGACATAATAACGCGATGCCTTTTAAAGACTAAAACAACAAGAGTTATTGTAACAGATTTCATTACCTGCAGCAGCCTTTGAAGATCTAGGCAGATGGCTCATGAATAATGTCCATCAACATAAATAACAAATCTCATCACAACCTAATTAATCTCAATGGCACACTGCAGGCCACGGCCGTTCTTATATCCCTGAAGAAAGTTTTCAACTTTGCTCTTCCACGAAGAAATCGAATCAATTAATCTGATCTTGGCCATCGTATTTGACAGTTACCAACCTCTTTTTGCTATACTTTGTTTCTTTAACTGCCCCCATACACTTTAGGGCTGCAAAGGAATCTACGACAGAGTATGCACTGCTTCAAAACACAACCAATGCCATTTAAATGATACGTTGTATACCAGACTGCATACTAACACAGCATTCTACTCGTCTTGAGATCCGAAGACTTGCGATTCGTCTCTTTATCTGGACTTCTCCTGGGAAGTTGATGGTGACTTCTGTGATATTGACCTCTGTCCAATATAATTAGGAAGTTATACACCCCAGCTCCAAGGACTAGTTTAAAGATGGATCTTTAATAAGGCACAATGGGAAACGTTTTATTCGAAAAGTACAATGTTTCATATTCGATGTAATAAAATACACCAGTATATTGCTATAGATACAAAACCAAACAAGAACTACCAACCACTGGTTTGGTGACTCTTTTAAGGATGCCATCAGGAATTGGAAACGCTCCTGTAATATTTTAAGTCCATCCAGAAAAATTGTACAACATACGGAATAAAAAACAACTATTATAATTAGAGCAATAAGAAAGCATGGAGGTTAAACACACTCTCCATCAAAAATCAATATGGAATATTATACGAAAAATCGATGACAAAATTTTTAATTGAAATGCTATCTGACAACTGGTTAGTATCATGCCTATTTCAAAAACAAGCGTCGACACATTATCCAAACATTGTTCGCCAGATAAATCTTCATCAAATGTCACAAACATGAGAAGATTATGTTATGTTTTAAATCACCTAACGCCGAGGATTGCAAGAAACCGTTCACACCCACAGAACTACCAGACTCACTGTGATCGAGTCCATGACACTTTAGCAGTAGGACTAGATGTTATCCACAGTCAACCTCTGACACACAAATGTTATAGAGCTCTTAATGGGTTAATTTTCCCACCGAGTTTTATAGGACCGCTAACATATCTTTATATTCAATGTTTAGAACGATAAACATTTCAGACCAATAGCAGGTACCACCGTTTTTCAATGCCATTCTCGGGATATGGACGTACATCAGGGTATGAAACTTTCACCTGTTTCAACATTGAAATTAGCAACTATGCCAAAAACGCCTTAATCCAGAACTGACTATTCATTATATGTCGACGAGGTTTTTATACGTTGTCCGAATATCCAATTTTGTACGATCATAAACCGAACTTCATCCCACCTTTTGGCGTACGAATACGTTCGAATCTAGAAGCAGCAAAAATTAATATTGGCAATACGGAGAGACGGCTGCAACTGCTGATCCCGATCCCGAGCAGGTTCCTGAATAAAGCCAACCTTTTAACGAAGACATTACAGCTAAACCTAAATCTTAAACCTTCATCCAATCATCATTTTCTCTTATCCACTTAAACGCTAAAAAACATTGCAAACTATTAAATATGACAACCAGCAAATATGATTTTCTTACAGAAATATAATTTTCTCTAAATTATAAAAAGTAGTATGTATTGTTGGCTTTCTAGTCACATGAGTATTTAGGACAATGAGATTATGCATAATTAACCAATGCTGTTTTACGTGTTATTGATTGTGCATTGCCATTACGTTAAATATTATGTGAACTGGCATATTCCGTATACTTGGCAAAACACCAAAATCAAGTATCAGAGTGTCAAACCCATCGTTGTCATCCCTTTACTAGAGTACAATTCTTGCCGGAGGTCACTGACAGTAGAACGTAATTTTTTATGTATAACAACTTTCACCCTTTCAGACAGATTTTTGTTAAGGGAACACAAAAAGGTATTTTATGACCAGAGAAAATAATTTAAAGGAATGTGGTTTATATAATACATTTTGACTCATTTTATCGGCTGCCACGTGTGCATTTCAACGACTTTTCACATGTTTACTTTTTTATCTTGTACTAACATACTTTTGGGTTCATTGTGAAGCGTTTGTCATTCAAAAGTTTTTTTTGGGTGCAATTTTCGCCTTCACAAAAGGGTTAATTACCAAATGACACCAAACTATTTTGAAACAGAAAGGGTTTATGTAGATAACATGAGCAATTGACGATAAACGCAAGATGGATAATATGTGATGAACAATGGATGCAGGAACCTATCATAAGCTTCTCTCAGCTTTTGACCGGGTGAACAAATACCTCAATGGAATATTTTTTTTCTGCCAGTATGCATGAACAGAGAATAGAAATAAACTCTTGATCAGCAAGCCACGACTAACAACTAAGAAAGCAATACAATAATCTCATGGTGATATATTTACTTCTAGTATTTAATTATAAATAACTGCATACGATGCTAAGCCATTAACTCACAACTGCATACAGAAACGAGTTGCAAGGCGGTTAAACTTTTTGACAGCAGGAAGTTAAACGTCATGCTTACTGAAAATGATGATGTCTGTGAATATGAGTAAACAATAAAGGAAATTATATAATTGTTGCACACACAGGAAATGAGTTGTCATTTACAGAATGTGTTACGAGAAAAAAGTTGATATATGCAGATGTCTAAGATATTGCTAGTAGCAAAATAAACCACGTAACTGGATCGGTTGCCCCGTTATTTTTTGTTTTTTTTTTCGATTGCTTGGTGGTGGTTTTCTTGGTTTGTTTGTGTTAATGAGGTGGGGACGATATTTTTAAGAAGACTTTACTAACTCTATACTTTTAACCGATTGGTTCTAAAAAAACCTTTACTAAATCACGGAGAACTTCGCATCAGAAATTTACTTAACAACTCCTCCACTGATCATCAAACTTATGGAAAACCCTTGTTATTAACCGTAGAAATTTTATAAAACCCAAACTCCAATCTTCATTGTTTCTTATTTTTCAAATATCCTTACCTAGACCTTATTTATTGGATTAGAAAATCAATCATCTATCCGAAAGTTATATCCTCTAATTTTATTATTGTCAAATTTGAAAGCTTTAGAAGACAAACTTGCGGTGATATATAAGAAAAGAGGTTTCAAAGCTTCTTCTTAACTCCGAGCATAAATTCCACCAACATTAACTATAAAAGAAACGTAAGCATGGATAAAATCCCCCATCGGACTTATAGGTTTACCTTCCAATTTTATTCTTTTCAAACTTAAAAATATGGCTTTGAGAAAACTAGTACTATAAGCCCAAGCAATACACAGAATACACTATAACTTACATGATAATCTTCTATCATGAAAACAGTCATAGAAGAAGTTGTTCCTTTCTCTCTCTCTCTCTCTCTCTTTCTCTCTCTCTCTCTCTCTCCATATATATATATATATATATATATATATATATATATATATATATATATATATATATATATATATATATATATATATATATATATATATATATATATATATATATATATATATGTGTGTGTGTGTGTGTGTGTGTGTGTGTGTGTTAGGCTGATTAAACAGTATGCTTACTCGTTGCACTGCAGGGTATAAAGATTCCAGTAAAGAAGGGTTTATGGTATAATAGTTGGAAACCTGATTTAAACAAATTGCCATTAAGGTAGGTCCTGATTTGATTTATAGCAATGAAGTTAGAACTAAAAGCTTCTAGCCGTAGGTACAAATATATATTATGTATATTGGAGTCAGTTATCTCTTATACGGTATGAGATATCACACTAGTATTTTATAATTGAAAATTGTACTGAAGAAAAACGACTTTTTAAAATTTAATATTTTAGGTGCTCTAGCATTTATAAAGATTTCATATGGTTTCCTTATTTTTACAATTCATTTTATCCAACTTGTTATCATTTTAGTCTTCACCAGTTATTTTCGTGTATGTTCTATAGGTTATATTATTTTTAATTCCTGTTTGTATTCTCCTATTATTTCTTTGTTTAAATAGGACTATACCTGCTCTAAAGGAACCTAATTCTTTTTAAGTCGATATGACATATTTAAATAGTACACGAAACAGCAAATGGTTGGTGGACTGAAAATCAAAGATTCTGATATCACTCGATGATACGAAAATGCCATAGAGGATTATGAATACACGAAAACAAAAGTAATCTCGAACCATATTTAGATAACCTTTCCACAGAAAGATTTACAGCCTCAAGTCTTCTGAATCAAGTTTTAAATGCTGAATATAAAGAAAATCTTAAATGCAAGTAAGAGATTAACAATTCAACATTCTTTTTTTACATAAAGAGAGATTTAAAGGCAAATCTAAGATTCACTTTATTGGTATGTTGATCATAAGCAGTTAACAAAGAGGTGGAATTGATTTTCTGAAGCTTTTAGGCTAGGCAGAGAAAGTAACAAGAAGATGCATGTTTTGTACGTTAAACTACGAAAATAAATATTCTCTAGATTAAAACTTTATAGTCAAATGGATGTATATACAATTTAAAAATTTGACAAAAGATAATATATGATGATGGAATAAATTTATCAGAAGTTCAAAACTTGAAAGAAAAACAAGATTGAAAAAAAAGTATGGGGTTATATTGCTAAAATGGAAGTATTAACTTAAAAATGAATTAAAAATTAAAAGCATTAAAATTAAAGTAGTAAATTAAAATGATAATTAAAAAGATGAAGTAAGATCATACATACATACAGGTTGGACAATTTTTAATTCGTACTCTACGGAGATTCGAACCCAGGTCTGCGGGTAAATGGCACCCATCATCTTGCCTGCACACACGAGGTCATTTTCCCTTACGACATAGCACACATTACCAAAAAAATGATGTTACTCAATCGGTGTTATATGCACTCGTGTGTAGCAGACACACTCGCATGACGACCTAGTAATTAATTCTCATGTCATTCCGGATTCCTATGAGAGAAATCAAGGTATATAAAATTAATTATAGAGAATGATAAATATACACCAGACAGAACGGAAAGTGCTATCCGTGGATTATATAGAAGAATGCTTGATAATAGTAGTAATAGTAATTAAAAATTCTCGAACCTGTATGATAGTAGTATTTGTATTAAAATATTAATTATGCCTATATTGCTAAAGAAAACGTGCACCTAAAAAAGCTAAATTAATTGAGATATTACAAACGTCGAGGAACACAATATCTGAACATTTAACAGATTTGGATCATAAGTCTGAAAATTAAAGCAAATAAATCAAAAGCAACCATCAGATGAAAGATAAGGTCCAACTATTGCTCCAAGAAAAAAACTGTAACAAATAAACTCTTCGTCTGACCAAACAAATTTGATTAAAAAATTAGCAATAGGAGACCGTACCAGTAGTTCCACAGATTCCATAATTGATATATTTTAAACAAACTATGAAAAGTAACAACAGCAGCAGGTTTCCGTTGTATCATTGGCAGAGTAATAAACTAGCTTTTAACATGAGCCAGAAGTTTTGTTTATGCAGCTGATAATGTCATTTTATTAAATCTTGCAGTAATAAGCTTGTTTACGGTAACGTTACAGAAAATGTTTTTTATTAGTAAGGAAAAGAACTAATAATTTAAATTGCCACTTCATCTACTTGAAAGCGAAACTTTACCAGCTTCTGCAACCATTTATATAATTATGAACGATTGTGGGTTTTTTTTGTCATTGTCTGTATCTTATATAGCATTAGGTATATTAGTTGTCAGTTCTGTTGTTGGTATTGTTGTTGATATCGTAGGTGATGTGTGTTGGTATTGTTGTCTGTATTGTTGTTGATATGGTTGAATAGCCAACGAAATTCGTATTGATGTTATTTTCTTCTTTGACTTCCATTTGACGAATCGTTGAAGATTTGTATGGGTCTTTCGATTGCCATATTTTAAATCTGTTTGGATTAACAGAACTTGAAAATAATCAATTTAGGGGAGGGAATTCACCTTTGGAAATACTTAAATTTTGGTTTATAGAGACAATCTATTTGCTTTGTTTTGCTCGATTGAGGGGGATTCGCTTTGATATGCGTCGAGCTGTCATTTTATCCTAAAATTTCGGTTTTAATAATTTAATAATTAAAGTTCAGATAAGAATACTTGAAATTGCATGTTTCATTGGGATTATAATCAAATTTTCATTTAAAAAAACACTGGACCACATGCCTTCAAAACTTAGTAAATTAGTCAAAATTTAAACACTTAAGATAGAGATACGGATGAAAAGTGTTTCATTGTAGATTTAGGTACATTTTGATAAACAATAATTAATAATTTTGGAAAAGAGTAGAAGTCAAGATTTTTTATGTAAAAAAATAAAATTCTAGTACAAAATAACTTAACGTTCTTTTGCCAAATGTTTCACAAATAAAAAATAAATCACGACATGGGTCCACAAATGAGGTATCTTAAAAATGAGGTCGATGTCTTATTATGCCACTTATGTTCAAAGTTAGGTGTGCAAACTTCAGACGATGAAAGGCTTTTAAGCATTCAAGTTGTTTTTTAAGCTTCCCTCAGGAGGTTATATACGTGCTTGGAATCAGTACACCATGCAGACGTTATATCTGCAAATGTGACAGAACAAAACATTTCCTGATAAAAAGTAAAAACGATAAACAACGACTGCAAATGAAAGTAGCAAAATATGCACACGGCATTGAACTATTATGGTGATTTTGACCGTGGATGTCTCAATCGTCGCATATACATCAAATGTAATAAGAAACAGTGGGTTTGTAGTATACAAAGGCCATTTCTAATCCATCAAAACCTGCCAAGAATTCATGAAGATAAGAGATACAATTGCAGAAGTATCGATTACTGTTAGACCGCCAGGCGCTGTTCCGTGTATGACAGGAAAATATCCACAGCAGAAGAAGCATAAGGACGTTTGACACCGTATAAGACTGGTAACTTCAAACTTTGTGGTAATTAAAGAAAATTAAATACAGCTGTTGCTTTTGCAATATTGATACTGCAACGAGCCACAACATTGTCGAACGACTCTTTCAACTCACTCGTTCCATGGACGAGTGCTTGGGAAAATGTGTCCTGAGCCACGTACGCATTATATTTATTTGCAGAGTTATAAATATTTCGAGTATATAGCTGCAACATTATTTAACAGAACTTCCCTTCAAAAGGATTTGATAAACTTGTTTTGTGGATTTGTCTTCTATAAAAATAAGAGCACATATGCACTTTAATTGCTTTAAAGACTATAACGAAATGAAGTTTTAGACACAGTCAAAATTAATGATCTTTATACATGAGGTAGACATGGCTCAAAGAGGCTTAATCTGTGATTCTTAAATACTGAAGCAGTCATTTACTTATAGAGAGAGCATAAATCAGCATTTAAATCAATTATCGCACTCACCGAAAAGATACAGTAGAAAGTCCGAGATGAATAAATTAACTCAGGCGAAGAGAAACCCTCGACAATGTTAACATCTTCTGAAAATGGAAAAGCATTATTTTCAATATGAGAGGAACGTATCTCACCCAAAATTGGTATGAATTCTTTAAATCTTTATTGCAGAGGCCTGTGTCCGAGTTAGATGACTCTGACATTATATTATTGAAGAACAAACTATTGTTCTGGATGATCATTTATTACTCCTATAACTAATGATGAAATCGTGACAAGTTTACTTAACACGATATAAAAAGAATCCGAAACCAATATGGTACCTACTCGTTTTTAACAGTTGTCTTACCTATTTAATAAAATCTTTTAATCCGGCTATTTTCCTAAACAGTAAGAGAAGAGATTTATCTGTTCTATATATGTCATATATATACGTGAGGTGACAAGAGCGATCCAAACATATACATAGGTATCTCTCTTATGGATACTCTATGTAAGATGTTTACTGATATATTGAATAGTCATAGAAGAAGCGCAAGCAGGGTTTAGGAAATATACTCCGCATACAACAACTACTTTTTTTAAAAAAGGTTTCAGCTTTTTAACAAATTCCTACAGCAAGGTATATGTTATTGTAATTTTGTCGATTGTTAGAAACCTTTTGATGAAGTGTAGCATGATTAATATAGTCGTCATTAATAAGTATATGTATAAATGGTAAAATAGTAAATATGTTATTAGATATGTAAAAAAAAAACTGAAAAACTGCCCGAACACCTAAAGGTGCAACTACTTACATTAGGAACAGGGCAAGGTTGTGTTTTGAGCCATATCATGTTTTCGCTGTTTATTGTGGGTTTGATGACACAGCTGAAGCTCGAATGCAGTAGATGCGCATTTATCTCAGACGATATTGTTGATATTTTGCAATACGCTACGCCGATGGTGCTACTAATTAACACCTTTAGGACCAAATAAATGTTACTGAATGGTTCTGTGATAAAACTGGCATGATGGTCAGTCGCCATAAAACTGAAATCATTGCTTTTAGAAATGAGGGATATCTCAAGCAAAAGGAGGTTAGGTTTTTCTAAGATAATCATGCGAATGGAGAATTATATAATTTAAGTTACTAAGGTACATTATAATAGTATGCACTGATTATTTATAGGAAATTGTGTATGTAAAGGACTTTTAATGAAATCTCGAGTAGAAAATAATGTTATCTGATATTCTGCGTACAGATTGCACGTTGCCGTTATTTTGTCATACATGGTATAACGTTACCAATTGCGCAGGTCTAGGTGGGTGGAGCTTAAGGTGTAGGAACATTGCATTCAGAAATAAAGAACAACGCTAGCTGTAATTGGTGCATTATGTAAGAGTTGTACTTTCTGATAGGCTTAAAAAAAGTTGTTCCTCTTGGCAACATATGAGATTATGTTAATTCATATCTAGATTATATTTTGGGTTTTTTTATGTGTTTTTTTTTTAATGTGGTACACATGGCTGAAACTGTCTGATGTGACTAGATAACTCCTACCACTGTCTAGTTCCAGCAGAGTTATCTCTCTTAAATGCAATAGAGTACCTGGTTTTTGTCCTTGTCAAATTGACAGTCTAGTATTGATCTCTTTGACAGTGTGTGACATGCATGCTGAGGTAGAGTAGAAAGTATATTCATTTCACAAAACATTAGCATTGAGGTATATGGAAAAACAATTGGTACCGTGATACCACATGTTTTCATTTACATAAAATTCTCAGTATTACGTCAATGACTTGTATCACTAACTGTGTCTTCTTCTGATTGTAATTGTAAAAGAGGCATACGAACGAACTACATGGCTTTTCCTCCAAGTTAACTCCCTCCTGATCTTCTCTTTTCACCGCGTATCTTTCTCGCACGAGTAACCGTTCCTCTTGTCCCAATTTTATGCGTAAATCAAACGTTATATACGCGTTCCAAATCTTAGAAGGGACAAAATGAATGATTATTGTTTCCATCTTTAGCAAGGGATTCTACATACTGGATTAAAAGCGCATCAGAACGATCTTTTCTACATAGTGCCGATTTAAACTTTTTCTCAAAACTGTAAAGATAAAAATTGCTAACGCATCAGGAAGATATTTAAAAATATTAGATTTTCTCGTGAGGTACATAAACTAAGTTCATTAATTGAGTGCATACCTTCACACTGGGTTTAAGTCAAAGCAATAACACACTACAATTCTATATTTAATAATCTTGATGCTCTTTGTTCAAAAACCATAATTACAATCATTTTCTGCACTTTATATTGTGTTGTGAACCCGACGCCACATTGATATTAACTACCTTGTTTACGTGGATGGGAAAATTAAGCCATGCAAAAGCCCGGCTTACGTTGTCAGGGAAATTGACTTGAACAGTTAGATAAGCTAGATCAATGAAAATTTCGTTTAATGAGCAGTTGATTGATGGGGAAAATATCCCGCTAATTAAAGGATTTATCTGCCCTAATTTGTCCATCTTGTATGAATGAAATCAGATATGATGATTGCTCGACGTCAAACAAATACGGTGTCGTAAGAGTGATAAATCTTCCGAACAGTATTCCTGATTGAAATTGTTTTATCTCAAGTCTTTTGATGAATTGTTTCCTCGTTCAGATTTCAAGTAACGTCATATTGACTGTCTTGATGGATTTATTGACCAAGTTGTAATCTTGTGTCAGATCAATAGACGGTAGAGTAATTGATCATTTTGTACGAAGATTTGTAGTTGCTCTAATGTTATTGGATGATATAAAAGTGTGCCATTGTTTATTTTAGATACACTATAAAAGTTTTGCACAATGACTTGTCAGTGAATGAAATTGTTTGAATTTTAATCGATCGGCGATGTCTTTATAATGTGTGGAAACTTATCGGCGACGTATTTTTCGAGTTTTTCTATTCCCAACTTTTATTATGAAACATATTCTATATTTACATTCGTGAACATAAAAGATATCCCACCATGCAATGCGATGCTAGAGTACACGTGCCTAATGAAATTATGCTGAAAGCAAGTAAAACAAGCACGTTCTGATCTACGACAGGTAAATTAAAAAATAAATTACTTTCAAGCATGGAAAATATGTTTTGCCGAATAAATTAGACTCACCGCCGTTCGCATCTGTAATAAGTTATTTCTCCTTTACCACCCTGACAATATTGTCCAAATTTTCGGACTTTGTGATCCGAGATTGTAAAATAGTTTATAAAAATATCAAAAATGTTATCTATTGCACCTAGACGGAGATGTGGGACCATTTCCACCCATTCTAATCGAGGTGTCCCGATGTGACGTCATAGTATCGACCAATCGCAACTGGAGTCACATACTGCTTTGGTTGACACCTGGACCAGTTGACAACAGACTGGAATTCACATGAGTGTGTGTTGGGTCCATTCCCACTCATGAAAACCCTTCATTCAGGTCGTTAGGGGACATTTAGTCCCACAACCTGAGGCTAAATCAAATAGTGCTCTATGAGTACCAAATGCCTGGAGGATGAGGCACTAATTCCTTCCCCCAGGAGTAATTAAATATCCTGCAGTGCAGGAATAAAACCGTGATACGTGTACGTACGAAAATCACGTTAATTCACCCCCTGTTACGACAGCAAATGCTGATATTGTTCCGGTAATTATTTTTTTTCCTTCCACCTCCATGATGATCCGAGTAAACGAAAGTAGTTCAGACTATAGACTATTCAGACTATGGCGCGATAATGAGTAAACCTGATATGTCCATCAAGTCAAGAAATAACTTCGGATATGGTTCGAGAATTAGGCATAAACGGGGTTTGGTGATTCGTCCTGTCGTTTGCACCGCTTTGGTTGCGTCCGGAAAGGCCAACAATGTTCCGATTGTGATTTCGTCACCCTCTTTAGCAATATTCATCAGGAACATCTTCGTCTATTTCCGATAAGTTCCACTATATGAAATTGAAATCACACCGGAACTTCCGAAATTACTCGGTATTAGGCAACGAATATCTAGTTAGATGTGAGAAAAACAGATTTTATAAAATCATGGGTAATGAAATAACACAAAGATGTTTCATCAATCAGTGAAATGCGTGCACTTTAAATTTGTTAATATTATTCCTGCAACTTCGTTTGAAAATAACTGAAGAAATCATTTGATTTTAATAACCTGAAACAATTGCCTAAGTTGCTATTAGTGGTGTCACGTTATCTAGTTATTGTGGTATCATAAGTTATTATGACATATTAATATCCATGCGCTATATGGCTTTCCAAACCGTTTGAATAGCATGCGATGGAAAAGGACATGGAATATCGGATTGTTTCCATAGTGTGCCCGTTGGAACAGCATCCTCTCTTTCTGATGTGAGTGGGTTAACTTCAACTTTCTTGAGGAGACCCATGGGCAATCGCAGTGATACTTCTCGACTTGGTACAGTTTTGGCTGTTGAATTTCCACCAAGATGTACTAGAACAAATTCATATAAAAAGATAAATGTTGAAAAGAAAACAAGAACGTCTCAACAATTAATTAAATATATGCACTTATAGATTTTAATGTTATTCATGCAAAGCTATCATTTTAAAAAAATGTCGAGGGAGTTATTTGGTTTCAATGACCTGAAAATATTACGTACGCTACTGTTGGTGATGCCAGATATGTGACTATTGTGACGTCATAAATGTAATAACATCATGGGCTTTAGAGTGATTCAAATAGGTCATTATTTACATGTGATTTTTTTCCTGCATTATTTTCTGACTGATTGTACCGTGAGCAGTGTACGAGGACGATATAGCGACAAAAGAAAATACATTACAGACCCCATGCGACAAGACTTTCAGATAACCCTGTGCCAATATAGCGACAAGGGGAATTGAACATGGGGAATATTGGGACTGTATAGCGACAAGGGAAAGTAGATTTGTTGTATAGGGGTGGAACAGATTAGGTGACCTCACGGTACTGGGTATTGGTAAGGGGCTGACCTGAATACGCGCTACTCTAGGGAGAGACAATTACAGGATATATATATATATATATATATATATATATATAGAGAGAGAGAGAGAGAGAGAGACATATATAACACATAAAACACACAGACATAGACTGTTACCGTAGGGCAAATGAGAATATATAAGGAAAAATGCCCAAGGAACATATAGGGACAAGGGGAATTTAATATGGGGAAATTAATATGGATGGGACTATAGCAGGACAAGGGAAAGTTTAACATAGGTTGGAACTGTCTAGGGATAATGGGGAAATTATATAGGGACAAGGATGGTAGAAAACCAAACACAACAGAAACAGAAACAGGCATATAATAACACAATCCCAAGATTCATATACATAAACCAATACATAGACTGAAATTATGTTGGCGGTGTTCATAAATTTGCATAATTGAAATGATGGTATAAATAGCTATAATCGAGGAAAGGACAAACGCCAAAATGCATGTGACTAAAAGTAACGCTAAAATGACAAAAGTGTCCCAGAATTTTAAGGAGACTAAATATTTTCCCGTAGATTACATTGGTTTAGACTAAAATTAATAAACCTAGTAACTATTTATAGTCTCAACTTGTGTGACGATCGTGAATAAACACCCATGTATTTATTTATAGCTATAACCTGTTAAAAGTCCTATGAAATCCCCCACTATTTATGTATAGCGACAACTTGTGGGAAATTTCTTTGGAAAAACCCACTATTTCTAGCCTCAACTTGTGCAACGTTCCTGTTTAAAAACCCTGGTACCTATTATAGCTACAACCTGTGGAAAAACCAAAGTCTATATTTATAGTCTCAAAATTTCCAACTTCAATGACGTCACTGTACTGAACACAAGGGGAATAATGACAACAATGTTGCAAGTGGCTGACCTGAATACGCGCTACTGGAGGTAGGTAGATAGTTGAAATGTATTTGATAGGGATAAAGAGAGTTTTATGAAGACAAACAAGAATCAATACAAACACACACAAACAAACAAACACACACACATACACACACACTACAGAGGGAAGAAGAAAGAAACAAAGACGAAATATACTATCCACACTGAAGGGAAGGGGAAAATAAATCCAATATCTGCTATCAAACATACCCCAATATTTAAAATAAAAACCCAATATATACTGTCCACACAAGCGTACATGCAAGCATACAAGCACAATGTCTACTATCCATACAAACGTACGTGAAAGCATACAAACACACTCTCTACTATCCACACAAACACATACTGTACTATCCACACAAACGTACGCGATTGCATACAAACACACAAATACACGCACACACGCGAAAGCACAAACTTACGTGAACTCATGCAAACACAAACATACACATATATCAGTAAAAGAGTTAGTGCTTATAGTCACACTACACCACACTCAAACAAACTGGCAACTTGAATAATCTCTTTTCTGGAGTACTGGTTAGCCCTGAGAAAAGCAGGTAGGGTTGAACTTCACATACACCCGGTTAATGGTGACATCCCCCAGTGGCACCACAGATACAACGACAGCTCCAATCTTGCTCCCAATTCCCAGTTGTTCTTGGGAGCGTAGAGGCACTTTCCTGGATTGCCTCCATGGCCAGCACATCCAGGAGGCGCCTGGTAAACTTTTGAGCCAGCCTTACGAGCGCTTCCCCTTATGTTTGTCAATCATGGACATAAAGGAAAAACATTCCCCTGATACCAAAACTTGCACGACCCATATCATTACCAAAAAACATGGAAAGCGCAGACCTAAAAAAAAAACACTCGCTCACTTTTTACCTACAATCACAAACTACAAACCAAAACACAGTGACTTTTGTACAGGACGGGAAAAGAAAGTTTTGCTAGACGCACTTCAATTTTTAGACATAAAACAAAGAAACGAAGCGCTTATATATACACGAAACAATATGATTGGCTATTGAACTAGTATCTCTATTATAGAGTATTGGGGTAGCCATGAAAAGGGCTGCTTTTGTGGACGGAGAGTTATGGCAATCTTTTATAGTCTAAGATTGCATCCCCGTCTGGCGGCAGGCTTTCCCACAGAATAGGGTCTACTTCTTTAGAAAGAGAAGAACTCTTTCGTGTCTAAAGGCAGTCGCTAAATCCTCTGTCTGATTCATGCTGATGATGTTGGTGTTGTTCTCTTTGTTTCTGAAGTCTGTACTTCTCCGTCCATTCTGCCTTCTCTTTTTTGATTTCCTCTCTGAAAAGCTATTCTAGCAGGTCTACTGTCACTTTCAACTTTCTGAATTTCTCCATCTCTTCAGGTCTGGGTATAAGGCTTTGCCTGTCGCGATGTAAATTCATGTAAGCTTCGATCAGCTTGGCTAGTCTTGAACACATCTTCATATGAGTCAATAATGGATGGTCGGACTGGGGACAAGTTCAAGCGGGAACGCGATAGAAATCAGGATTGGTAGACATCGTGGTCAACGACAAAGTAAAAGTGACAGAGTGAATGAAACATCGTATTCAAGAACCGTGTTTGTCTGGAGTACGTACGTGTCCTAACGGCACAGTACCGTCTTTAGCACTCTTGATGACACCAACTGCTTTTCTTTTTTTTCTTGCACCCTTTCTCTTTCATGGTAGGTTTGAATCGACGGGATGGCAACTTCCAAGTCACAGAAGGTGGAAAACCACAGAAAAAGACAGAGATATTTCGAAGAAAGACTCACAGAAAGAGTAGTGACTCTAAAAAGAAAATTATCTGGCATGGGTACAAAATATTTACTCAATTACATACACGAGCTCTACGACCTGTGCTTTGGTCTAAGCATTATCCATTTAATACATAACAATTGGACATGTAACAACCATATTTACAAGTTATGTACATATTCATCTGTATATCTCAATGCAAAGTACTTTACACGTTCTTCATTACTCAACACGTTTAATTTTATAAACTCCCAAATCCCAGTTATACCATATCTCACCATACTTCAGAGTCCTTATACAAATCATATGTATGATTCCTATATTCCTCACGTTTATCCGTGTAAAGTCTGTACATATTTCCTTTCCATGTACTACTTTTAGCCACATGCAAACCCATAAACTTTTCTCTTCCACCTTTCAATTAAAAACCCTTTTGATTCACTCAACTTCACATCACAAACGGTACTGTTAAACTCTGATACAATTACTGAATTAACCTCAAATTCTGTCTTCTACTTCCTCATCTTCTTCACAAAACAAATACTCAGCCTCATTCTGCTTCTTCTTCTTTATATGCACGTTGAAGTAAATCTTCAAAGAACATTTTATATATATATATATATATATATATATATATATATATATATATATATATATATATATATATATATATATATATATACAGACTTCTCCAGTAAATTCAATAGAATACCTGGAGAATATCATGATGTTGTTGAGCTGTCAGATCTGTTGTTAACAAGTACAGGCTCCCCAAAAACGTTCTAGCAAATATGAATCCAATATATTTGTTCACTTGATCTACCTTTCTCCTACGCAACTCTTTGCCAAGATTATCTTTATTCACTAGCTTAGACTTCTCCTCTCTCCTTGACTTGTAATGAAACTTGTAGATATGATCTTGTATTTCCATTGATAAGCTTTTGATATCACTAATTACAGTTCTATCACGTAATGAAACTTTCACTCCAATCCAGTGCATGTTAATTCCAAGGAAGCTAACCGGGCAATGACCAAAAAGCCTAAATATCTCATTCATATATATTCTATATTTGTTTTAAATACCAACTTCTTGGTCCTAGAAAAGTATTTTTAAAAATGACCATTCGTATCTTAGGATAGAAAAATCACTTCATGTACAACGTTTACATCTACATTTCATAGACGAATACCATTTTCTTGCACGCTACATTTAATTAAGCTGCCTCTGCGCTCCCAAGAACAACTGGGAATTGGGAGCAAGATTGGAGCCGCAGTTATATCTGTGGTGCCCGGCCTTGGATATGTCACCATTAACCGGTGCATCTGACGTTCAACCCCCCCCCCCACCAGCCCTTCTCAGGGCTAACCAGTACTCTAGAAAAGAGACTATTCAAGTTGCCAATTTGTGTCAGTATGGAGTAGTTTGACTATAAGCACTAACTCCTTTAATGATACATGTGTGTGTTTGTGTTTGCATGAGTTCACGTAAGTAAGTTTGTGTGTGTATTCGTGTGTTTTATTTATGCGCGTACGTTTGTGTGGATAGTAGAGTGTGTGTTTGTATGCTTTCGCGTACATTTGTGTGGATAGTAGATATTGGGTTTGTATGCGTGCACGTATGTTGTGTGGATAGTATAAATTGTGTTTGTATGCATGCAAGTACGTTGTGTGCACAGTTGATAATGGGTTTGTTATTGTAAATATTGGGGAATTTGTATTGTATATATCGAATTTATTTTCCAATCCATTCAATTTGGATAGTATATTTCGCTTTGTTGTTTATTTTTTCTTCTTCCCTTTGTGGTGTGTGTGTGTAAGTGTGTGCGTTTGTGTGTATGTGTGCGCGCATATTTTTGTGTGTGTATGTATTGGTCTTTGCTTGTGTTTATAAAACTATATTTATCCCTATCAAATACATTTCAACTATCTACCTACCTACCTACAGTAGCGCGTATTCACGTCAACCACACGCAACATTGTTGTCATTATTCCCCTTGTGTTCAGTACAGTGACGTCATTGATTCTAGAAATTTTGAGACTATAAATATAGACTTGGGTTTTTCCACAGGTTGTAGCTATAAATAGATACTAGTTTGTTTGTTTTTTTAAACAGAAACATCGCACATGTTGAGGCTAGAAATAGATTGTGGGTTTTTCCAAAGGAATTTCCCACAAGTTGTAGCTATACATAGATAGTGGGGTATTTCGTAGGAATTTCAACAGGTTGGAGCTATAAATAGATACATGGGTGTTTATTCACGATCGTCACACAAGTTGAGACTATAAATAATTACTAGGTTTATCCATTTTAGTCTAAACCAATGTAATCTAATGTTCGGGGAAATATTTAGTCTTCTTTAAATTCTGGGACAATGTTGTCATTTTAGCTTTACTTTTAGTCACATGCATTTTGGCGTTTGTCCTCTCCTCGATTATAGCTATGTATACCATCACTAAAATTATGCAAACCTATCAACACCGCCAACATAATTTCAGGTCTATGTAATGATTTATATATAAATCTCGGGCTTTTATTAGTATATGTCTGTCTCAGTTTCTGTTGTGTTTGGCCCTCTACCAACCTTGTCCCTAGACAGGCCCAACACAATTCACCCCATTGTCCCTAGACAGTCCCAACTTATGTTAAACTTTCCCTTGCCCCGCTATAGTCCCACCCATGTTAATTTCCCCATGTTAAATTCTCTTTGTCCCTCTGCGTTCCCAGTGTGTTTTTTATTATATGATCTCATTTGCCCTACAGTATCAATATATATTTATGTGTTGTATGTTATATATGTCTATATCTCTCGTGTATTTGTCTCTCCCTAGAGTAGCGCGTATTCAGGTCAGCCCCTCGCTTCTTCGTTACCAATATTCAGTACTCTAACGTAACCTAGTTTCGAATATAGTTCCCAATGGCGGCGAATTTTAGCCAAGATTTTTCTCAACTTTAGAATAAATGCTGAAGATATTCAGATTGGGTACTTTGGATAGGGAGCTTTGTTGTCAGTGGAAACACCTAGGGTGGAATAAATGAGAAATAATCAAACTGCTGGGAGATGAAGGGAGGGCTGAAATAAATCATTATAATCCATAACCCCCAAAATGTAAAATTCAAAATGTATAAACATAATTACAGTACAGCTAGCGTTTCTCGGACCTGAAAGGCCCAAACATTCCCCTCCCTGAATGTTTAGCCACAGTGGACTCGTTCCCGACAGGAGTCTGCATCGTCTGTCTCAACATATCACATGTATCAACTGTCACATCGGTTCTGAGCAATATTAAGCGAGTATAACAAATGCGTAATGTTTTATACTCTTCTGTTAAATTATACACTATGTTCCTTTACACGATTAAGCTTTCAACACTTTACCGTTTCCTCTCAAAATTTTACCGGAAAAAAATTAAAAATTTACACTTCGTAATTGTTTTCGTTTTCGAAACGGCATGTTGACATCGCAACCAATAAATGTGTCATATTTGTCATTTACGTCCAGGAAAGCTATATCTTCTATGAAATTATGAAGGAAAAGTCGTCTTCCCGTGCTCTGTATGGCTAATTATTCAGGAAATATGTCTCTCTTAAATAATGTCTATTAGGAGAATGTTGATAGTTTACATTTAAAAAAAATTCATCTGAATTCCGCCTCCCACGCTGAAGCTAAACATAACTTTTAATTACGACATAATTTTAGTAATGTAACGAGTAAAAAATATCTCAGGTATTTCAATTGTCCTGAAGCTTTTGACAGACCCGGTCACGTGTGTGCGTACTGTGTCGCTTGGTACTGTAGTGTAGGCTGGCTGTATAAAAAGAACTATACTGACTTTAAGGCGATGTTACGATGTACATTAACACAAAAAATCAAAAAGTTCAGATCTTCCCATAATCGACTATTTCACTGTTATATTACAATTTCTTTCCATTTCTGAATAACCTACATACTTTTATATTTATGTATTATTTTAAGTGGGTTGGGGTGGAGAAAGTATTTAAAACTAAGTTATTAATTAGAACAGGTGCCTCTTTTTTTTGGCACCATTTCGACCTTTTTGCCCGTTGTTTTTCTTTTAAGAACGAGAATTATATTTCTCTGACTGTGTAATACTTGTAAAAGTGTGTTTTATTTTTATTTATTTTTGTTTTAACGGTACTTTTAACACTATTTGCTTAGAGATGCCATAGAAATGGGGGCTAAGTGCCATTTCCAAGGACAAACAAAGGAAGCTGATCCGGACTGATACGAGACAAATGCCCTACCATCAGAGGTATTAAGGGTCCCTTGGTAAAATGTGAGTGGTGATCCCAGTAGTGAGTTTACTCACAGATCTGTAGATAACCATCTTGCAGCCTTCGTTGCTTAAAGAAGTGAAAATGAAGCATTCGTCAAACGACGGCACGATTGGAGGGGGGGGGGGCTATTACAATCTGGGAAAATATGAAAATATTCACATATGATGTTCTTATATTAAAAATTGACAGACAGTCGAAACCTGGGAAATGTCATGGCGATTTACATATGGTTTGCAATACACCTGGTCAGCTGTTCACACGATGACCGATAAACAACAATTAATCGAGTGTATTGATATATTAGCGTACAAATACCAGACCCGGCATGACCGACTAATGTAACCACAGACATTTTACACCTCACTACATTAATATTGTAACGACGTGACACATATCGATGACAATATCAAATAAGAGATCTAACTGCCGACGTTTCACTACTTGTCGGTCGCCAATCTCGGCCTTTAAGGTAAATTGCAGGTGCAAGATAACTGGTTCATGCTAATGCTGGAACAATACGCGAGGAAAATAATGCCTAATGTCTACCATTGTTATTTATCATTTTTGAATGTGCATGTCCCTGTCACACCCTCCAACTCCCTCATCCGCACTCATCCGCGTTTATGGTTTCTTTGCACGGCAGACCTGGATCGACCAAACCACATTATATGTGCAACAGTGTGTGACTTTAGTGTTCGTGTTTAATTTTGACTTTTCTTTTGACTGACATATTGCGTCAAACCCACCTTATAACTTTGCCGATACAACAAATTTTTTAATAATATTCAAGGTCACCATCCATTTGAAAACTTGAGTATCACTAAACTGTTGCACACTGAGAAAATGCCTAATCACACTCAACGTTCTCGGTCACTCAGCCTTCGTCAACGTTCTCGGTCACTCAACCTTCGTCAACGTTCTCGGTCACTCAACCTTCGTCAACGTTCTCGGTCACTCAACCTTCGTCAACGTTCTCAGTCACTCAACGTTCGTCAAGGTTTTCAGTTACTCAACGTTCGTCAAGGTTTTTAGTCGCTCAACGTTCGTGAACGTTCTCAGTCATTCAACGTTCGTCAATGTTTTCAGTTATTCCACACGTATTTCCTTCTACAAGGAATACGGAAAGGATCACGTCTTAAATTTTATATGGAATATTATGCATAAAAATCACTAGAACAACTGGTTTAAAATCATTTCATTGGCATAAATCATCGAAGACGACATTACAAAATAAATGAAAGTTCTGTATTTGGAATTCTGACCATAATAAGGAATACAAACATGTTGATCTCTACTTAGTTGATCACTTCCTAGTGATGCCATATTATACCAAATAAGGTCATGTCATTGTGAATCCCATTACGCAGCTCTTGAAATGAAATAATGAAAAAACGCCAGAAAATTAAGAAAAAATTAAGACAATGAAATAATAAGGACTTACTTTATGAATGTGTTAGAAAAGATTTCTATGATGAGCCTATACACTGTCATTATTTCATGCATGGGTCCGGGCTGGGTATTTTAAATGTTTAAGACACACACACACACGATTAATATATAATCTACAACTCAACAATGTTAACATGTCATGCAACAAAAATACGAAAGTATTTTCTGAACAAATATGCATGATTTGAGTACAGAGGGTACAGGAAATGTGATTTAATATCAGTTACATATATTAGTGTTGTTTTATGATCAAGTGCTTCTACAACTAAAGTTGGTGATAATAATAATAATAATAATATTATTATTATTATTATTATTATTATTGTAGTTGGTTGTTATAATAATAATAATTATATTATTACTATTATAACTGTTATTATTATTATTTGGATAAATATGATGAAAGAAAAATCATACTTAAATATGCGTGCCGATTCCGTCTGTTTTGGTTATGATATTGAAATTAAAGTTTTAACAAATGGATTGCTTATCGTTCGCTTCCAAATATCTAGCACAAGTAGTATACACACCATGTCTATGCAACGCGTAGGCAAACTTCACTTGCAGTTTTCACAACAAATAATAAACAAACAAAACAATATAAAATAAGATAATATAAAACATTTTGTGACGAAAGAAAAGGATCCAGAGGTACAAATTATCGTTCCTTGTAATATGACATTTTTTGTAGCAATCTCTGAAATAATAACTTAAGATGATTTTGTTTGCATTACAGATAAGTTTCATTTAAAATAATTTATGTTACTGTTTAAAATGGTATCATATATATATATATATATATATATATATATATATATATATATATATATATATATATATATATATATATATATATGCGTATGTGTGTGTGTGTACATACATACATACAACAGAAAAACCAATAATATCATAGATATAATTATTTTGTTTAAAGTTTTTATCACGCTAGATTTTTACACTTTGAGTATGTGTAATACGAATTTTATTTGAAAACTGTGTTTCTTATGCACTCCAATAGACCAATTGGGACTATCTTTACACACAAAAACAGACAAACAGACAGACAGAATGAGGTGAATTAGGCTAGCAGCATCGAAGAAACGAATATTGACTCACATCGTATGGATAATGCAAGTCCTCAGATGTTAGACAATTAACCCTTTATATGCCTGTCCAACATAACGATATACAACATGTATTTACAACATTAAAACAGTCGTCTCTCACCCTGTACATACTATCGTTTCATTTTAATGAAAATGTTCAATTACGAACAAACCATGATTTTCTCAATACAGCACTTGTGTCTCAGGGAAGTAAGCAATGCCACGACGACTATTTCCAATCAATAGCAAAGAAGTTTTGCTACTTTCAACTCGTAATTCACACCTAGTTTTGTTCCAGATTTCATGATGAAAGAATGGTCAGGCTCGATGCACACAGCTGCAGGTGACCAAATGAGGTTTCTGCAGGTTGTGAGGGATATAAGCAACGGCCACTAAAACTGCCAACCGAGCTTGGGAGATGGAATCTCGGTCCCCCTGGAGACAGATCAGCAGTTAAAGAAATGATCGAGACTGGAATCCAAGACACTCGAATTGCGTAGATTGAATGGTAGGCTGCACTTGATATCTGATAACAAATGTCTGGTATGCTCGTCCTGGTATTTTTCGTACATTTCCTGCAAATATCGACGGAAATCAGCGAGTCTGCAATTGCAGTACAAGGGGTTTTCCCGCAGATCCACAATTATATCGCCAATCCTTTGAAGGTGCATCGCTCCCTCGATAGAAACAGAACCAATTTTATTTTTCCTCAAGTCAATCAATCTGTATTTTGTATTAAATGGCCCCTGCGTAACAGCGACAAGGTCAAACTCGAAGGCCACAAGTTCATTTTCGGATAGATCAAGTAATCTCAGATTAGGAAAATTGTGTGTCCATGTTTGAAGCTTGTGTGGAACGTGGCTAAAGTTGTTATTACGCAAAATGTATTCTTCCAGACGCGGAAACATTGAGTTTTCCGTAAGAAGACGTAAGTGATACTTGCCCATACTCCGGCTCCCAGATTCATCCAGGGATGTCAAATCGTTGTATGAACAGTGGTGGACCAAAGAATCAGCGGCCACGAAGTCTGATTCGTATGTACCGTTATGTCCATTGATATCAATATCAAGGTCACTCTCTGTGTTCTTTCTATTAAAGTGAATATTTCGAAATATCATCCTATGTAATGTCAACTGTCCACAATCAGCATCCCTCGTGATGTTGTCAATGTTATGGACAGTGTCGTGCAGGTCACGAACGCCCACATGAATGGACACATCAGAAATGACCAAAATACGTAGGTGATCGGGAATCTGAGTTATGTTAGAGTATGTCATTTCTGATAAAAAGTCGTCTAATGCACACCCCCGTACCTCCAATGAAACCAGATTATTTGCTTTGAACGGCCAAGGAAGCGAGACTCTCCCACCGATCTCGCAGAGTATGGATACGCCAAATATTCCTTTACTATGAATACTAGCCCAGTTACGGATATCACTGAAAAGCATATTTCCACCTTGTGTAACGTTGCAGTGGAATATTGCATACGAATTGTCATTTCCAGGTTTGATTTTCCTGTTACACATGGAAAGCCATGCAGTGGAATCTGTCGGAGCAAAGTCCGCCAAACCAAGCAAGTTTACAAAAAGAAATACCTTCAGTCTTGTTGAACGCAACATAGTGAATGGATGGATGCAATTTTGATATGACTCGCAAACAAATTATAGGAGTTTATAACTTCTCCAGCCTGTTCTGTGGCCTTTATACGACCGCAATCTCAGAAGCATAACAACACGTGCTTGTAGGTGCAGCTCCATAGTAGTATAATGACGTGACGCCCTTGACAGCTGACAAATCACAAAGGTGTCGTCTGTAAACCCGGAAGAACTGGAGATGCGAGATAGGTTTCGTCACGCCCGCAGCTATTTCTTATTTCAGTAGACAAAACAAGGTCGATAGTAAATTATTGCCCCCGTATTGCATGCAGTCTATACGTATGTAATTATTTTTAAGTCAGTTGTATGCCGAAACAGTTTAAGAGCGAAAACATACGCAAGTCTCTGTTGCATAACGATATTTTTCTTCAAACCAACGATTGACAATGAACAATCTTAGCAAGAATACGTAATACAATGCTGCTCGTGCATGCGAATAATTCATGAGTGAAATACGAATAAAATATGCATGCCTTAAATATCAAAACAATTTTATGATCATGATCGTTTGTCTTGTTTATCCTGTTGCAGCAAGAAATAATAATAATAATGATAATAATAATAATAATAATAATAATAATAATAATAACGACAACAATACTACTGCTACTACTACTACTACTACTAATAATAATAATAATAATAATAATAATAAATGGTAGGGGCAGTATCATCATTGTCGTTATTGGACGATAACGATGGTGAATATTATGATGCAGAAAACAGTTGTCGTAGCGAAAATAGTAAGTCTTTTCTGACATCCTGCTTTCGAACTGCTGATATCATTATTATTATTATTATTATTATTATTATTTTCTGCTCAGTAGAATACACATTTTCAATAATCATTATACGAGGACAAGTTTTTGGCTCTTTCAGTGTAATATGGCTTAACGAATCATACTACAAGATACCAGGAGAAAGCATAAATGCTGTCTCGAGATACAAGCCAGGCCACGAATCTAGAAACTCTTTGAACATAAACTCAAGTTAAAGTTTAATGTTATAAAACTGAAGAAAAAATCTTTGCAATTGTGTAATTGATTAAAATATAATTTTCTTGGTTTTCTTTTCTCTTCTTAAGGTCCCGTACTGGACAGCTAAATTTCGCTGTTAATATATATATATATATATATATATATATATATATATATATATATATATATATATATATATATATATATATATATATATATATATATATATATAAGTGCAACGGAGTGCAAAACAGGTGGCATACGAAGCAGGGTACCAAACTTATCCTGGGCCTGAATTCTTTGAACGTTTGGAACATGAAATTAATGATACGAAGAATATATTCTTCGTATCATTAATTTCATGTTCCAAACGTTTAAAAAATTCAGGCCCAGGATAAGTTTGGTTCCCTGCTTCGTATGCTACCTGCTTTGCACCCTGTTGCACTTATAGCGGATCGCAATGCAGGGAGCATAGGAAGCAGGGAACCAGACTATCCCATGATTTGTTCTCTTCATATTCGGCAGGAACATCACTAAAATGAAAGGTCAGTTGTTGTTGTTGTTGGGTTTAACGCCATTTTTCAGCACACGATTAGCTATCATGGCGGCAAGTATTAATGGTGGAGGAAGAACCCGGGAAATCACCGGAAAGAACCACCGACCCTCGAGAAGCTACTGGCAAGCTTTCTCATATAACCACATTGGCCGATTCCGAGACTCGAACCCACGCTGACAGAGGTGAGATGGCAGTGATCCGTAACGGAGAGCGCTTTAGACCACTAGGCCACTCGGGGCCCCAATGAAAAGGTCAGTAAGTGAAAGTATGACCCTCAACTCTACATTCCTTATCCCTTATTATAACATGATTTAGTATTCCATTTTGAGAGATCGAAAACCTGTGTGAGTTGGTCGAGACCCGAATAAAGTAGTAAAGGGCAGAAAATTTAACTCTAAGCCCTAAATTCAAAATACACATCAGAGCCTTAAAAGGGGCATTGTGCGAAATTCGAAAGAGTGACAGACTTTAGTGGAAGTTGTCAAGCGTTCAAACTACGGCAAGAGCTATGCTTTTACTTTCCCGAGACAATATATAAAACAAAACAAATAAAACAAGAAAGAAAAAATATGTTTAAATAATATGAGCAAGCCGGTGCTAATGGTACTGCGGCTGGATTCTAGAATAGTTAACAACACTTGATTCAGAAGCGACACCACAACATAATATGATTCATTTATTTACATCCCTTATATCAGTGGTTCCCAACCTATTCTGGCCGCGACACTGTAAAATAGTTTTTCTGAGCCGCATGACCCCGTTTCCACATTTTTTTAAAAGTTTTGCCACCCTTTAAAAATAATAATCCTGGCGACCATCCAGAACGTTCTGGCGACTCTGATTTGGGTCGTGACCTAGGGATTGGGAACCAGTGCCGTATATATTTAACCAGTAGTATAAAAACTGTACATTCTGGACGACCAATTTGCCTTCTCCACCTACGCAAGCCATTTTTCAAAATTTACGCAATCAACATTTAAAAAAATACATAGCCAACATTTTCAGATTTGTTTCAAAACCTCCTAAACCACCATTTTTTTATTTAAAAAAATTGTTTCACAAAAAAGCAAGCACCCAAATCAAACATTTTAATTTATTCAAACGACCCCTATGGTTGAGTGCTGAAACTTTGTAATTTTTACAGGGTTTGTTTTTTAAATTCACGTATTTTCCTCACTGGCTACCCTGGCTATTTGACATATTATACATCTTAGGCGTGCTAAAATATTTTTTTTTAATTCTCTTGATTTGGGTGTATGATTAACGGGTTTAAATTGAGTTATATTGCATACAGTTTGGCTTTACCTCATACGTGCATCTATCAAAAACTGCTAGCTCCGCTTGGGCATTTTCATTTCCAGCAATTCAAAGGTAATTTGGACTAACATATACTAGTCGATAATGGTTTCTTTTATATTTTATAATTAATGATAGTACTTTCGGATTTTAATATTTTCACCTCTGGCAAAATGCATTTTTCCTAACTTAACAGACACTAAAGTTTGTTTACTTTAGACTAGTTATTTCTTGATCACATGAGAAAGAGCCATTTTCAGTCATCTGTCCGGTATAAGTAGCACTTTCTTTCTTTAATACCACATATAAAGAAATTTCGCTCGCAGTACATGCATTTAGGTATGCAATATTCTCTCCGTTGTGCATTTTCTGTAAATGTGCATGACTTCAAATTATCCCAGTTGCGGTTTCAAAAGACAGTAATAACTGTAGACGGGAACCAAAAGGACCACACAAGGTGTCATTATAGTGTTATCTAAGTTTGGTTTTTATAGCTTAAATATTTAAGTCTCAAGCATCAAAACAGTCCTTTTGAATTATTGTTATATTGCACATTCTCCCACAAAACGGTATTAATTAATAAAGTCTCGCGATATTTCAACATAGCAACCAAAGTTACGCTAAAAGGCGGGAGTATGAAACTTACAACAATTATTCCTGAGATGTCACTGATAATTTGACACTTTGAACAAGTATGAAGCAGATCACGTTTACAAAGGTCAGGGAGTAAAAACGTTTGCTGACTATCTTACACAAGTATACAGAAGAATGCTAATTGTAACGGCAAGAGAAAAACATAATTAGCTTCTTTTCATAAATAACATCACTATTAGCATTAATATACGATACTGTGGAAAAAATCGTACACTATGATATGAACAAGAGTACAGCAATTATACAAATGTTCATAATTGTCTTTATATTCACCTCTGAAGTTTTGTACTTTGCACATAGTTTGAATTTGTAAGGAAAATATTACCCAGGTTTTCCTCTCTGAGTATTCTGGTTATTTAAGAAAGACCTTGTATGTCTTGGGTAGTGTTAAAATAACGAATAATTCCTTTGCTTTGGAGCATGACTGATACATGTAATATGGGTTATAGAATACACAGCTTGGCCTTACTTCATGTATGCATCTTTCAAAAGATTTTTACTTTTCTACTTGGTTTTTCACTTTCTGTACTTATAGGTAATCAAATTGAAATAAAAGAATTGCTGATAACACACACTCTCTCTCTCTCTCTCTCTCTCTCTCTCTCTCACACACACACACACACACACACACACGCGCGCGCACACACACAATTAGATTGAAGATTGTTTTTTTTATATATTTTATAACTGACTTAATGCACTTTTAGACGTTAAGATTATCTACTGTGGCGAAACTAATACAGCCATCTTTGGTGTCCGCTTTGTTTAACTGCAGAACGCCGAAAAAGGCATGTTAAGAGATATATGCGACATTCAATACCCACCAAGTTTAGAAATATGTAATCCATTCCCAATAACAGTACTTTTGCGACAATATAATATTATAACACTTTATCAAAGACCAAATAATAAAGAGATTAAAAACTAACCATCCAAAAACGAAAACAAAGCATTGCTAAGCAACTAAATGTAGCACAAGAGCTTATTGTGTCGGAATGTAAGTTACAAATATGTGTTAAAATAAAAATCGCATTATCTTGGAGAAAACGTGTTATACTGGAGATATTATGTATAAAAAACAAAACCTATAAATATAATGCAGACAGAATTAGCAGATGATGATCTTCTAACATAATGGAAAGATTGACCAAAAAAATAAAGATCTCGAAAAAGACAGAACTTATATTTTATACTTCAGTATTAAACAGGATTTTGCTCAATATATAATAAACGAGTGATGGAGGTTTATTTAATAAACCAAAACATGTACTACCGAATGACGTGATACAATATTATGTAGCATATATTATATTATGTAGCATATGTTATATTATGTTGCCTGTTCTCGTGTATATGAGGTTACAGATTTAAAATCAGTAATACATTTATATGTCGATTAACATCTCTATGCATAAAAAAGCAGATTATCTTAAATATTTTGGATTTGAGAGACTGTTCAAATAAAAGCATACACCGGATTTACTAGACTGTCCAAATAAGAGACAAACAATGGACTTAATAGACTGTCCAGATAAAAGGGAAACATTCGAATTAATAGACTATCCAGATACAAGGGAAACATTCGACTTAATAGACTGTCAAAAAAAATGCGAACATTTGGATCTAACAGACTGTCCAAATAAAAGGTAAACATTGGACTTTATAGACTGTACAAATAGAAAACAAACGTTGGACTTAATATACTGTACAAATAAAAGCAAACATTTGACTTACCAGACTGTCCTAATAAAAAGGAAACATTCGACTTAACAGACTGTCCAAATACAAAATAAAAGGAAACGTTTGGACTTAATAGACTTTCCAAATAAAAGACAAACATTCGTACCTGATAGACTGTGCAAAAAAAGGCAAACACTGGACTTCAGTGACTGTCCAATTAAATTCAACTGTTTGATTTAATAGACTATCCAAATAAAATGCAAACAATGGAATTAACAGACTGTACAGAATTTACATAACAGGATGAAGTCAATGGAACATTCTATATGTAAAAAGCATATATGAAGATGGGTAATTTTTACACTGCTAGAAAAGAATCTCTACAATTTCAAATACAACTAAAACCCGGAAGCATTGTTTAAAAATCCTTTTATTAAACGTGCAATATTTATCACCAAACGGGATATAAATAGTATGCAAATATGAATTGAGCGATTTACAACCACAAAATAAAGTTTAACTGACAGAGACAATGAATAAGTACAGAATTATAAAAGCACAGAGTTCGTAGAGAACTACCTGGACAGCAGTAAGGAGAATATTAACTACAAATACAAAGAAAATGAAGCATCAATAATTTGGACTAATAAGCGTAAAGGATAGAATTACTTTTAGCAAAGCTAAGGAATATACTGGAAAATACAGATTATAGAGTTTTAATATTCTGTGTAGAAGAACAAAAATAAACAACAGATATTTGCGGGCATTCTAACGTGCCAAGGTCTAGTTTATTTTGTATTTGAAAGCTAAACAGTGTTTATTCCTTGTCAGAAAAGATTCAAATTTGAAATGCAATACAAAATTACATGCTATATATCATGTATTCTATATAGTATGTATTCGCAATGGAAAAAGACATGTTTTGTACTAACTAAACCAGGCACAAGCCGAAGATCTAGAATGCATACAAAAATTAAATAAAGTAAACAAAATAAACAATGGTCCTGCATTCGAAACATCTTGTAAATGGTGGTCAAGGTTTTGTTTAAAATAAAGAAGATGGTTAGTACTCATACTCATGTTAAAGTCCGTTGGTGGTCCATGGATTTCTGAATTAAAACAACAAAACAAAGTGGTTAGTCGCGTGTTCATGATCTTTGTTTTCCTGAAAATTGCAGGTGTTAGTTATATACCCCTAGGCGATTGCTTTTTTTTTGCTTCTTCAAAATCGCAAGTTGCGGACGGTAACTGCTATTTGTGGTCTATGCGGGTTGTTTCTTAAAAATGTTGAAATTGTTGGCTGGGGTATTAGTTTGCTTTTTTTCTATTAAAAAATTAAACTGTGGTTATGGAATTTGGAAATTTGTTTGGGAAAATGGTGAGGGGTGGTGTAGGATGGATAGGTGTCACACTGGTGGTCAAGGATGCAAAGTTTTCATACAACATTAATCTCTCCTGGGATTTATCCATCTTCTTTTCGATTTATCTGGCCAGACAAAGGGGGGCCCGGGGGACCAAGTGGTATAAGGCGCTCGCCTTTACAGATAATTCAAATCTCTTCAGTAGTGTCCCTCAGGTCGGTGGTTCTTATCGGGGTCTTCCTCCACAGAATAAACTGGTCACCTTGTATAGCCTATCATGTGCTGAAAATGCTGTTAAACCTACAAAACGCAAACGGATCAGTCAATATCGTCTAAGAATTTGTTGTACACTGATAGAAGAAATATCATCAACGTGTAATTTATTGTGATACATCGACTGCTACTCGTTCAGATGGTACTATGGAATGAAGCTTTTGCTCAAATGCTGTCGCAAATGCTATTCATGGATAGATCATAAAGGCAGGGCCGGCGCCAGACCTGGCCAGACTATCTGGCGCCCTAGGCAAGGTTAGTTTGTGGCGCCCCTTCCCCCCAGGAAAATATCAATTTCAAAATTTATAAACAATTAAAAAAAAAATTAAAAATGCGCCCCCTGAAATCAGCGCCCTAGGCGGCTGCCTAGTTTGCCAATGGTAGCGCCGGCCCTGCATAAAGGAGACTGCTTGATAACATTAGTAGACTTTTTAAATACAAAGAAATAATATTATCACACAGGCGATAGCATTTTTATTCGTTTTCTACGGAGATTCGAACCAGGGTACGCGGGTTACGACACCTGTCCCCTGGGCCTGCATGCATCAACCACTATACCCTCTCGACCATGCGCACATTACCAAAATATGATGTTACAAAGTCGATAGTATAGGCTTTCGTGCGTAGCAGATACGCGCATATCGGACACTATATACCTTTATTTCTGTGGATGGAATCCGAAGTTACTTTTGTACTTTGATGAGAATTAATTACTGGGTAAATATGCGGATGTGCTTGCTGTTGCTGTTTTGATCCCCAATACGGATGTTCCATCGGTTGGGGTTTCTTTGTACTATACAAAATATGACGTGTAATGTTCGTGGTCATTTTTCATAACCAATTTATATTCGCGCATTATAGAGACCGATATGTATCTCAGGCCCATTATGACTAACTAACTCTCTAGGTGCAAGCATATGACCCTTAAATGAGGTTACGAAATATTTAAAAGGGGAACGAAAATCAAACAGAATTAACGGTAGGGTTCAAACACGTTACTAATATTAAATTGCCTTACAAATTATTTATTCATCAAATTACTAACTTTCATTGACATTTGCGAAATAAATTATAACATTCCAAAATACATGTTTTCGCATGATATTCCAGGAATTTAAAAGATTTCATGTTTTCTGTTTTTCAATCCCGGAAATTAAAAGTTAAAACTTTGAAGTATTTGCAAAGGTGGGGCCCTTAAAACGAGTTAAATTTAACAAGCTTTCCATCAAATTACGATGTAATCAGTCTTTCCAGCAGCCATTATTGAATAAAGTAGGGATCAAGTAGGGCTACCTTTTCAGCGTAGTGTAAAGGTAGCAACAAATATGGATATTTTATACAGAAAACAGTACGAAATTTATGATATTACTAAGGAAAAAAAATTACATCCCTATCTGACTTTTCTAAGTAAACTTTAACAAATGCATGCTCTTACTCGCACAGTCAATTTTGCCTCTATTTTCTTAAAGTTTATGTGCCCATTTTGGGCATGACACCACGTATTTTGGTCATATGACTTCAAATAAGCACAGCTGAACTGTGTGTTTTAACTAATTGCAACCAACAGGAAAACTTGAACTACATTATTGTAAATACAACTAGGTAAAATATTTAATCCACTGCCACAAGAACAAGCTTTAAACTTTGTTTCATTTTCCTAAACTTGACCCAAAATTGACAAAGTTCAAAAGAGTTACATTAGTTTTGAACTGTCCACCTAAACATACACTTGTTAGGTCAGTTATAATATTACTGACCACTATGGTGTGAAGACATCGGTGCATAAGCTTTCATGTAAAACGAGATTGCTTAGAGATATTTGTATATAAAAAATTAGACTGTCGTTTTTAGTTTTATTTTTAAGAAACTAAAAACAAAAAAGAATTGCTTGTTCTTTTGGCATTTGATAAAATATTTGCACCTGTTTGTAATTACACTATTACAGGCACTTCTATCAGTTTTAATTAATTTAAATTAATTAGTTTCCGCTGTGCTCATTTGAAGTCTTATGACCAAAATACACGGTGAAATGACTTAAACGAGCATCTAAAGCGCAACACACTCTGCTCCATATTCCAGACGCCATTTTCGTTCATGCAGTAATTTATCTTCAACATAAAACTGAATTTAAAAAAAAGAAGGGTTATTATTGCCATTCTCCGTGTTGGCGATAGAATTTGCGACAGGTGATCCAGCCATCGGAACGTCTTGAATTAGAGTTTAATCAAATGTGAACCAGTAGATTACTCTGAGAAGGAATGAAATTACGGGCTCAACGAACCATCTATTGAGATGGCATTTCACCCAATGCTGCACCCTCCTGCTTGTCGTAGGAGGCGACATTTGGAGGCAACCTTTTTCTGTGCGATGTCCCTTGATGGTGTTGATCTCATACTTTAAAAAACATAAACAAATGATATATAGCAAAAAAAAATGACTTTGAAATTGAAGGAATGTACACTGTACTGCCCTAAGTTTTGTATGCATTAAGGGGATAACCAGGTTTATTCGGCACAGTATAGCTAGGATTGTGCTGCTTTCTCACATATCCATGTTGGCCGATATGACATTCAAAGCCAGAGACGAGATGTGTGATCTGTAAAGGCGAGGGCCTTGGACCTCTCAGCCACTTACAGACCGACCAGTAGAACTCAAAACAGTTAAACGACAATGTCAGTGTGTGTTAAATTATGATGCCACATTCCCAACACGAAGTGAACTGGTTATGGCAATAAAAGATATTAAAAAAGGAACGAAAGTGAGTGATCATAATTTTTAGACATACTATATGACTGCCTCGTGTATGTGTGCGCGGAGGGGGGGGGGGGCATACAAATATAAAAGTTTCAAAGCTAAGCTACACACAAATATAGAGGAAAACAATGGCTGTTTTATTTGTGGACGACATTCGTCAGTTCTCCACGCTCTTCCATCATGGCCACTGAATTATTGTTAATATTGTTTTTATATCAATTGTAATAATAGTGGTCTAGGTGAAAGAGAATCAACAAAGTGTGTGTGTGTGTTTGGCTTACCTGCTAAAACTGGACCTTAACATCAGTTGTATGCTTTAAATGGCAATAATTTACTTTTAGATAGCCTGTAAAAAAATTACGAATACGTCTAGTCTTTCATCCGTTTAGTAATGGCAGCTGTATCTGATGCCAAACCTTTGAAGAGGTTATTTCAATGAGATTATTCCAGTTACTACCTTTTGTTCTTGGTGGTATGGGTTAAACAACATTGTTCAGCACATGGTAAGTTATATACAAGGCAACCAGTTTATTTGGTGCAGGAAGAACATTGCAAAACCACAGGAGGGCACACCAATCCATGGGAAGCTACTGGCATGCATTTTCACATACATGTATCCATTTTGGTTCCATTTGTCATAACAGCAGTCATGTTTGAAGGCAGACTGGCATCATTTGCATTAACATGAAGGGCTGTCAAAAAAATGCTTTCTGTCAAGGCTGGTCGAATTCTATTAATTTGTTCTGGAGAAGAATCTGTTTCCCCCCAGTTTAGTAACAGTCGATATTTGTGTCATTTGATTGGAATCATTTGAATGAACTTGAAAAAGTCTTCATGCCAGTATGCTTTCTGTTAATTTATGGTCAAATTCTATTCAGTGACTCAGTGGTCAAAAGGTTTGCATATTTTTTGGCAACTATGACCATATTTCATGGCGGATTAGAATTATCTGTACTAAATTTAAAGCTTTTTGTGCATGGGGGCTTTCTATTGAGTTTGGTCAAACTGTATTCTGCAATTTTGCAGATGTCATTCAAAGGTTTTTCTAGTTTTAGCAATAAAATCCATATCTGATACTGGATCAGAATCAGTTGTACAAAATATTAAATGTGCTAATGCCAGGACGCTCTGTGCCACGTTTGGTTGAAAATAAACAAGGTTTAAAGAAGTGAATAAGAGCAACTGCTGAAAAAGATGGACAGGTTTTTCTGTTTTGGTAACAATGGCCACATTGACAGCATCATCTGTAAATAATGAAAGGTTATCATGCCAGTATAATTTCTAACAAATCATATCAATGTATATTCACCCATTTTTTTTTAAAACATCATTTAAAGGTGTTTTATTCTGAGAACAGATGTCAATATTTCTCGACATATTTTATTTGTACAAACATGACAGACTTTATGCCAGGATGTTCTGTGTAGTTTGGGTTTAAACTAGCCTTGCAGTTCTTCGGGTGATAAAATAAGCACTTACTGACAGATATCAAATAATGCACGATGAATAAGAACCAAACCGCAAGCTCAATGGACTTACATTCATTTAGCCAAGAAATTATGCATCTTAGCCTTTATTTCCAATCTGGGATTGCCACACATTATTTCACAAATATGCTTAAATAATACAAAATCATATCATAATACTGACATAAAGAAAAACTTCCAAACAAAGTTTTATCTATTTATTGATAAAATATGTTATTCTATAGATTTATCCAAACCATTTTATCCCAAAAATTGTTTAGTGAAACCTCTATAATGTGCACACCACTCTAACATCTGGCATCACTTGAAGGGCTAGTAAAGTCCCTGTGTTATGGCTTCCTTTGCACACACACACACACACACACACACATATATATATATATATATATATATATATATATATATATATATATATATATATATATATATAAACAGCTGCAAATTAAGAAAAACATGACTTAATATTCAAACATGAACACTTGTTTACACTAAAGGAGAGATGATTTTATACTGTGTGACAATGCTAATTTATGTACCAGAGGCCTTGAAATTAATTATCATTAACCACACAGTTCTTACATATCAGATAGTACAAAGCTGCATATACATATATTTCCATCTAGCTGTGACTGTACTGACAAATCAGCAGCCATCTTAACCAACAAACAAGTTTGACTTAAGTACAATATGGGAATTTGAATTGGACAATCTAGTTGATAAAACTCCAGGCAGTTTTATATCAGGTTCTTACGGACACATGGTTCAAATTTCATTGATTTTGGTCAATATAATCTCTGACTTAATATACAATACTGAGATTAACTCAGAAATTAAAAACAAGTATCATTACTGGTACCTTATACACCCATCTCATCTTTAACTGTCCTCTACATTGGAACTTGTAGGGTATACAGGTTGAAGATCATTGACCAACAAATCTCAATGACCTTGACCTTTGGTCAAAGTATGAGGTCCTGAACTAACATTCATGTACAAAAAACATTATTTTCTTATTAGACCTATAATGACTGTGACCTCTGACCTTTAACCCTACAATAGTGTCTTTATTACCCTTGATGCAAGTCATCCACAATGACCCTGAGCTTCAATCTTCTAATCCCAAAATCCACCTCTTTCAATGCTTAAGTGCAAGCAGTTATTGTGCAGAAATGAAATTCATAACAGATGGATATCATAAAATAACACTCTCCACCTTTTGGCAGGTATATAAAAAAAATCTTTTCGCTTAAACGATGATGTCTCTTAGCTTGTGTGTTAATACTACGAGTTATTTTAAGGACGATACTAAACATGTCTGCAACATTTCAACCAGAACTGAATAATTTTAAATTACCATATTTTCACAATTCTTTAATAGCACAAACACAGCAAAGAACCTTGATAGATATTGACTGACCCTAATATTGGCTGTTGGGACTCAAAGTTGTGAATGGAAGGGTTCAAGATACAGGTAAGCTTCGAATCTGGTCAAAAACAAAAAACAAAAACAAAATACAAGTAACAGATCAACTGATGAGGAGCATTTCAAGACTACAAAACTTCTACTTTAGATCTCTGATTGTGCCTGCAGCTTGCATGGCCAAGCTATCTGCTTAATACAAAATATGGAAAAAGCATGCCCATTCACTTGGAGTGGAAAGGGACAAAAATGAATGTTCTAATAAAAATATATACTCAGTCTGATAGTGTTATACGATAAAAGCATTTACATGGATTCCTCTTGTATACTATTTAAATAACTTGGCATTTTTACATTTGCTCCTCAAAAAAGCGTACCAAGTGCAAAAAAGATATACCCAGATCTACTGTCCTGTAATGTTGAAGTACGCAATGATGTATGCAGTCTCCTTGAAATCTTTAATAGAATGAACATAATTAGTGTTGATTTACCCTGCACAATATGAATTGGCAGATCTGGGTCAATGCCTTTTCCCTCAAATCAATAACAGAAGAGCCTTCCTGCTAATCTGCCCTGCACATTGTGTATTGGCAGATCTGGGTCAATGCTGTTTCCCTCAAATCAATAACAGAAGAGCCTTCCTGCTAATCTGCCCTGCACATTGTGTATTGGCAGATCTGGGTCAATGCTGTTTCCTTTGATATCATTAATAGAATGACACATCCTGCTGTTGATTTACCAGCAAATTATGTTACAGTAGATCTGGGTTTATGTTGTTTCCCTGAAATCATTAGCAGAATGAACAGCACTGTGCTGATTTATCAGCACATTTTGTGACAGCATATCTAGGTTCCAAGGCATTGGCACTGGGGTGCATACTATGTACCAGAAAACATAATAGTGAAACTTTTCACAATTGTCATCTAACATCTGTTCTCTGATCAACATGCAAAAAGTAAAACAAAGTGATTAGCACCCAATTAATATAGGTTACTGTATTTGTATGGAACAATATGAACGAGTTTTTTTGGATGGAATACTGCACGACCTTGGGAGTGCAGTATATCCATCCGTCAAAATGACTTCATAGTTTCCCATATAAATGCAGTAACCTTTTTATTATTTGCTCATTTTCTTTTTCTATCCAAGGCTTAATTATATAAACAAAATACACTACAAGAAACAAAGTAACTGAATGTATGCCGTATTCCAAACTAAAAACACAAGTACAAATTCATCATTCGACAACAACATTATTAACCCTTTACCTCATAGAGCATAGTGACAAAGTGCAGCACGCTATAAATAGAACACGTTACCTAGCAGACCGCATCCGCATAGGCATGCCTGTGAATTGTTAAGCAATGTAGTGGTGTTAACGTTTAACAGCAGTTTTAACCATTTTACGTTTTAGGTAGACATCTATTATATATGGAAAAATTGAAGAGTAAAGTCCGATTGTTATAGCTGTGTACTTATTTTTCACAGAAGAATATTCTATGTGCTTCAAAATCATGAGAGAACTCGTTCACCGTCATGTCCGTGAGGCCGCGTGACCGACCGTAGCTGCCATTTCCCATACTCGAAATTTACATGTTTTTCATCTGCGTCTACATCACTAAGTCATCTGAATTTGATAATCAATAAAAACTAATTGCTGCTTACATAAATATCAGAGCCTTTACCTTAGTTACTGAATCTTTCATGGTTGTGATTCTACTCGTGAAAACTTCGTAAGTACTGAATGAAATCCTGCCTGTGAACTGTTAAGCAATTTAGTGTATGTTACGTTTAACAACAATTTTAACCATTTTACATTTTTGGTACACATATATTATATGTGGACAAATTTAAGAGTAATGTCTGATTGTTATAGCTGTGTAATTATTTTCCACAGAAGAATTTTTTTATGTGCTTCAAAATCTTGAGAGAACTCGTTCACCGTCATGTCCGTGAGGCCGCGTGACCAACCGTAGCTGCCATTTCCGATACTCGAAATTTACAAGGCTTTCGTGTGCGTCTATATCACTAAGTCATCTGAATTTGATAATTTATAAAAACTAATTGCTGCCTACATTAATATCAGAGCCTTTACCTAATTTATTGAATCTTTCGTGGTTGTTATTCTAATCGTGAAAACTTCGTACGTATTGAATGAAATCTGCGGCTGCCATTTTGGAGAGTGGATATTACGACCCAGTTACTTTAAATAGCAGATATCGACCAGTGCATGAATAGCGACCACGTGATCTGACGTAATTGTCATTCGCAGAAATGAATGTAGTATGTAATAGGGGGGTTTTCCCCGAAGGTGGCACTACGAAAACTAGCTCAAAATGGCTGATGTTTACAGCAGGCGTCAAAAGGCGCTTCTTTGCGAATCTTGCAGAGGTGTCAAAAGGCGCTTCCATGCGAATGGAGTAGAGGCGTCCAAAGACGCTTGTATGAGGTAAAGGGTAAATTCGCACATAACTCTGCCCAGATAAATTTGAACTTAGTCATGCTAGACATAACTTTCTAAAGAAAATGGCATTTTTGTCTACTTAAAATTGAAATTTGGAGTCATATTGTTAATGAATGCGCATTGCAACAATTTTTCCATGTGATCTGGAATGAATAGATTTTGGTATTTTTGTCAATTCTATGAAATTTTGTGATTATGGACCGGATTCATCTGTGCAAATTTTACATGAAATACATCGAATTGAAGACACGAGTGAGAAGCGTGTTGACATATGCAAGTGTTTTCTGTTCTGTCATTGACTATTTGAACTCATAATGTGGGAAAAATATGAAGTCTTTCAATTGCAATTATCAAAAAGACGCTATGGAATTTAATGTTTATTTCATTTTGAGTGCAGTAAGGAGGATGTAACTGCACTTGGAATACATGTATAGTCGAAATTACAGTACAATTTCGAATTGTGTAATCAAGCTTGAGAACCCATGACATGGCTCGTGTAATTCAGATTTGCAGAACTAAGAAAGTACATTTTTGAGGAAATTCAGGATGTGAAACTGAAAGTATATTTTTTGCCATTTTATTACCAGTGAAGGGGACAATTTATGCCTTGTAACTTGCATATTATTTGTAGGTACCAGGCAATTTTATGAAATCTGAAACACTGTATCAAAATAGGTAATGTGGAATGCAGCAAAGCAGCAGGTATGTGGCAGTTCATTCAGAAACAAATTTGATCAACCAAAACTTAAAGCGTCTGAATCATGAGTGTATGTGATTTGTTTACAAAGTAGTTCCTAATACACTATTGGGCACATGTGTCCTGCACAGGAGAGCAATATGAGGGTGTGCAATATCGTAAAATACTGAACAATTCTGATAATGTAAAGTTAACGGAGAAAAAAATGAGCATATAATAATCTCTGATGCTTCTACAATGCTGCTTTGGAAGACAAATTTGACAATTGTGTCTTATCTGTATAAATGAACACAAAACATTATGATGTTTAAGGTAATATTGAGGTATTTATTTTGTAGATCAGTTATGACAAAACTGTCAGGTCAAAGGTAATATGTAAAAGAATTTTATCTGTAGATTCCTCCATTTTCTTACATAGCTCCCCAATGTGGAAAGGAATCAGTCAAGCACATCAGGTCATTTTTAATGTAATCATTCAGAGACACTGCCATAAATTTTCTAAAGCATGGGTAAATTCTGCAGGCCAACAAAAAAACAGTACCAAATTCAACTAACCAGCATCTGACTCACATCTAACATACACCTTTTAAAAGTGCGAGCTTGAGGAAGTAGAACAGGCCTGATACAACATCGTGTAGATTGTAAGAAGCAACTTACATCAGCCCAAGTTAGCTACCGTGGTATATCCTCCTAGGGCTCCGAATGACTTGGCACAATAACCCCAGTGGAGTGGCTACTTATACAATGCCAAACCATAACCAAACATCCATTAACAGACAAGCTTTTTGGTGTTTTTGAATGAAGTGCAGCAGATAATCTCTTGTGTCACTAGAAACTTTATTAAGATAATAACCTGTAGCAATCACGATCTAGATCTTAAAAGTTAACTGACATGATCTCGAAACAATTTCTAATACTGATATTATATAATTTTATGTATATTTTCATATTATGATGATTTTTTGACCATCTGATGCCCGATTACGTATTTAGAATGTAATTTGGATAATTCAGATATGCCCTGAACAGGCAATTTCATGTATTTTAAAAAAATGCACATCTTTACACTTATCCCCTTTAGCTGCAACATCATTGGAATCCATCTGAGTAGAGACATGTAAGGACTTTATAAGGAAAAATGTCTTGAATATAAAGACTAAACATCATCACAACTCGTCCTAATCTGTACCTCCATATGGAAAGAGTTGACAGATTCACGGTGTGCCAACAGGTACACTGATGTCCATTTCTTGCTTCCAGTGAGTTCTTCATTTATCAATCAATAAACAAAAAATCTGTTAGTAACCGTCACAATAAAGCTGATATTAAGAAAGAAAAAAATAAGAAAAATATAAAGTAAGAACTTTTTCAAAAAATTCCATTTGTTTTAAAACATAACCACTTTTTCCAGCCTTATTAAGGTTTAATAAAATGTAAGAATGTTTCCAATTCGTAAGGACTGGCACGAACCATAAGAGACAGCTTGCTTGGTGTTAAAAACAGGCAAAATAACTGCACAAATAGTAGTCATCTGTCTTTTAATTGTTGATGAAAATAAATTAGGACAGCACATAAAGCTATTTCACGTAAAGATTTACACATAAATCTATTTCACCTTTAGATTTTAAAAAAATCTATTTAGTTTAGTGATTAACATATAAATCTATTTCTCATAAAGATTAGCACATAAATCCATTTCACTTAATTATTGACATACAGCTATTATAGATGGCTATATTTATGCAAGAAGGAGATAATTTTCTGCCACAGTGCTTAAAGGAATTTTCAGAATCAAGTCTGCAAAGATTGCTTCCAGATTTATACACAATCGTGTATTTTGTCATACAAGTATTATTTTTGGTGGATATGTAACTTTCAAAGGTAATAATTATTTTTAAATTATCACCATTTCATGTTCAAATTTCCCTAAACATGCTCATCCTTGCAAACAGTGTATTCCTCTACTTTTAGAATGTCGATGTTATAATATCAGTCATATAACACTAAAAACTTTCTAGTGCAATTTATTTTCCACAAACAACTGTTTTATTGACAGATTTTCTGTCTTTCCTTCCTGTCTTTATCAGTCATGGGTTATTCCACACAATTTCAATACACATATATTGTACCAATACATTAGCAGCATTGAATGAAATTAGTTGAAAATAAGACAGAAAGGTCATACAAAACTGTTTTCAAATTTCAACAACTTAAATTGAAGAATCAAGATTTTGACAACATTCTGAATTTAACTATCTCATCCAACCTAATGATTGAGTAGCAATACAGATGTGCAAGAAGTACATGGATGCTAAATGAGAATTGGACACCAAATGGTTGATTTATTTCGGAAATTTGACTGCTAAAGCTCAAATATACGAGTTTGTATATTGACACTGTATTTACACTACTGTATATGCAATAGTACAGTGCCAAGTATAAAATACACAGGACTCCTATGAAATCAATAGTCAAGGGAGATAACCAATACAATACCAGTGATAATAATGCTTTGAAATCGTGTAACTTCTGTGCTGATAAAATACTTGGAACAAATGGGCTAAAATTGTGAATTGAGTTTTGTTGGTGCATTTGAGTTTCAGAATTCCAAAATGGTTTGGTGTTTTATAGCATTTCAATACATTTACATTACAACAGAATGCCTTGCCCATAGACACACCATGGTAGCTGATTCGGGTTGATCTAATGATAGGATTGAAACAGCACTCTTTCAGTCGTGAATCTAGCATGCTAACCACAATGCCAACACAGCTCCTGTCTCCATTAGTTGGCTCTTCAACATGTGAAATGACAGACTGGGGCCAATTCTACAGCCCTGGGCACAAAGAGGTGCAACTCAAAAATGATTAATTTTCTAGCTTACATCCATCCACACACAAATACTATTCCACATAAACTGTAACCCTGGCACTGTTTTGCGTTCAATGGGTAAGATCACACATCCAATATATATTTACATCAGATGAAGGAAATTACAAAACTTTGAACACCTGATGTTCCACAAAAGATACATATCTTTGTTAATTAGATAACATTTCTTGAAACATCAACTCAACAACATCACAAATGTTGAATAAATGCCAATGAGGGTGCACTTTCATGATAATCTTTAATTTCTTCCCCAAATGCCGAGATTCTCTGTATAATCTTCATATTGCTTTTGTTGTGGAAAAAAACTGTTGAAATAAAATTGATGACAAAAAAGTTTAACCTCTCAAAAATTCTTCAATCAGTAGTTGACAAGAAAATCAAATTGATATAATGTATCACCTGTTTATAAAGAACAAAAACATTCATTAATGTACAATTCAAGAGCCAAACATATTTTTCTATCTCTATCTTTATAAAATATCTGATGCATCTAAAATACAATAAGCAAAATAATAAATTCACTTATAAGTCTATTCCAACTGCAAGCTGCAAAGACCTACAACACAACATGATAACAAGTGATAACATACTGAAAATGTAATAATGTAATATCATTTCAAGCTGTTGTTGTTGTTGTTGTAGGGTTTAACGCCATTTTTCAGCACAAGATAGGCTATACATGGCGGCCAGTATTAAAGGTGGAGGAAGAACCCGGGAAATCCCGGGAAAGAACCACCGACCCTCGAGAAGCTACTGGCAAGCTTTCTCACATACCCATATTGGCTGAATCCGAGACTCGAACCTACACAGACAGAGGTGAGATGGCAGTGATCCGTAACGGAGAGCGCTTTAGACCACTCGGCCACTCGGGGCCCCTCCTAAACATTTCAAGCTGTGCAATTAACATAGATTTTACAAAAGCACATGTAACTAGTGGCTAGAAAGTTCAAGACTAACCTGACCAATATATGCCGAATCACTAAAACAAAAACATATCTCAGTATTTACCGGTATATTACATGCATCCCTGTTTGAACAGTACACACCATGATCTGTCAGCTCATTCTATAAGAGCAGATCTGGGCTCTTACTGTTCACAGATGGGCACACATTATGCATGAGAAAATAAAGCTAAAAACAAATGATTCATAGAAGAACAGTCAATACAATAACTGGAGGGTTGTTTTACACAACTTCAAATTTTTTTGCAGTACCAGCATTTTATTTTCCTAGAAATGAATAAACTTTAACACTGAGCTTAATCTAAAAAAAGAAACTTCAACATGGAACTTAATCTGGGGTGTGAACAGACAGAGATGTACAGACACATATACACTGATCATATGCATGCTGATGCCATAGTAATTTATATCGTGAGCTTTTTCCAAGGCAGGTATGACAAAATCAGCATTGAGGCTCTATAAGGGAAGAAAAAAAAGGTGTATCATTAAATTTGGGGAAATCATAGCCACAACAAAAAAAAATCTGAAACTTAGAAAAAGTAAAGCCTTTAGATGATGCACCAATATACACAAATATGTGGATTAAATATATCAGAATACATAAATATGTGGATTAAACATATCAGTATACACAAATATGTGGATTAAACATATCAGTACATAAAACTTGTGTTAACAAAAGGGACTTGCCCAGCAAAAACAACTTTTGATACTTAGAACAAAAATGCCCATGTACACTCACAAATAATGAGCTGACTGGTCCAAATCTATTTGAAGTCAAAAGAAATCAAGTTAAAGTAAAGACAAGCTAACAGATTTTGAGACAATGATGAATGGAAGGGCATCTCAGATTTTCTTATTCGATCGTCTTTATGTATGCAAGGTATGCTTCCTCATTCATTAATTTCTTCAGCTCCTCTGGCTCGGACAACTTAATCTTGAATAACCAGCCTGAAAAGAATAAACAATATGAACTATCTGCAAGTGGAATTAGTAAAACATATTTTATGGCTTGGACAACTTTATATTGAATAACCAGCTTGAAAAAGGATAAACAAAATGAGAAGTAATCATTTTTAACATAGTCAAGTTTTGTTCATCTGACTCAGACTGTTTGGGTCATAAACATAAAATAAAAAAGGCTTTTTTGTAAAAAGTTGATAAAATATTCAAAAATAATCTAGTATATTAAGGCAAACATCTGATAAATGAAAGCTAATGTGATGAGGTCAAACTATGCTAATAGCCACCTCTCAAAAGTAAACTATCATAATTTGTATAATTTTTCATATGACTTAATCTTGTATGAACAATCATTAAAAAAAAATTAAAAAATCAAGAATTTTCGCACAAATGAAGTTCAGAATCAAAAGATGAGCATGTTTGAGAACTAAAAACTTTATGTTAATATTGTATAAAAAGGGCCAAAAAAATGAAGGTAATATTGACTGAAAATGTGTCTTATACTTTCCTTCTTTGCTGCCTAACACACTGATGCCTACTTTTTGTTCAGAATTTATCTTGAAACCTTTGTGTAAAAAAAAAACAATTTTTTTAACAGAATGTACATTTAACTGAAACTACAAGAAGAACTTCTGTCTGTCTTTATTTGTTTATCAATTTTCCAATTATATTAAAATAACAGAGACATTTCTTTCATTGAAAGCCAAACATGGATGACAAATATTTATATAAATCCATGTATCCATCTCACAAATCCTGAAGGCTAATAAAATGTTATCTATCATTTAAAACAAGTTAATCAGGTTAATCAGAAAAACTTAATTTACCATAAAATTTCCATTTTCGACTGAATACATTACTTATTAAATTAATACTAGTAGAATCAGTTACAGAAAGTGGAAAGGAGATTTTTGTGCAAATCATAATTGAAAATACTCATCAAATCATATTAACAGAAGGGAAAAGTACTCTAGCTTATAGACAATGGGAAGTATCTCCAACAAAGTTAACTCCCTTTGTTCCCACTAGGTGACCACTTGCATAACAGATGTTTACCAGTTTAAGCCTGAGTAAAACCTGTTACAGAATGCTCATATTTATGTGGGAATGGTAGAAGGGATTGATAATAATGTGTCTGTTTAAGTATATTAGGAAGAAACATCATTTAAACTAAAATGTTCATTTCTCCATCAAGTATATAACCTGATCACATTAACATTTGGAAAATAAGGAAGAGGGGGAGGAAATACGCAAGCATCCAATCTCTACCTTCATCACCCTGCAGGAGCACAATGACTGCTCTACTGAAAGGAAGAAATTCTATCATGAAGTTAGCACAACCAAAGATTATTCATTTATACTGGGCAAGGTCAGTCCATGTGGGACCCTGCATTTGGCTATTGCCTTATAGTTTTAAATTTCAAAGGCAAATCCACTGAAAGTTTCAATGTCATTCCCAGGGCTGAAACTATGCTGTAATGAGCAGGCATGGTAACAATCTGGGCTGCTACTAGTGCCCTAACAAAACTTGACTCCTTTGGAGATAGCAGAATGAGTGTGCCAGCCAAATGATCTACGTCTTTTTTCAAAGTGACCTTGATCTTCGACCTTTATAGCATAAACTTTTTATAAGGTTTCTCCTTACCCTTGGTGCACACTATCCACAAAGTTTGGTAACTCTATCATGGACAATATCAAAATACTCTCTACCTAAGGGATGTGATATAATGGGGGGTTGGGGTTGCGATCCCTGCACGGTACATGTCCAAGTGGATAAAGTACAAGCAGGAAGCAAATGCCGCTCTCAAAAGAAGGCCTGGGAATTACCCCCCGAGTCTCAGACTTTGTCTAACAAACAGTCAGGTATTACATGAATATTTGCTGACTGTGGCAGCAGACAGGAAAGGTGACAATCCTCATCTGAAGAAGCCTGGGTCTTGTAAGCCTGGCTCACAGAAGGCTGTGGCAGGCACTCAACGGCTGACAGAATTAGATAAATATGTACAATCGCCACTTAAAGACCAAACTCCAGAAGCTCCATCTTGTGACTGGAATGGGCTAGCTAGGATTTTCCCAATGCTCACTGGAGAGTGTATGTGTGTGGGCAGGGAGGTGTAGTATCCTTGTCTGATATACCTTCCATGTCCACATGTCATACACAAATCAGACAAAAGAAGCAGTATCATCCCTCAGTGGATAGCAATACATGTCTAGCGGATATGCAAAATCAACATCAGACTGATCAACTTTACCAGTTTGCAGGCAAATAACAGAATCTGTATGACCAGAATGGATAGCAGCTGGATGTATGGCTAGGCAACGATTGGTCATTCCAGTTGTATGGCTTACTCTTCAAAATGACTGAATTCTAGTCACTGGACAGCTGGCTAGACTAACTTGGTCAGAAACTTCGACAGTGGCAGAGAGCAGCAAAAACTCACAGAGGTCAACAAGATTAGATTCAATCTTCATGAACCCAGACTTACAGGCACTCTGACCCTGCTCAAAAATACTGGGCAACTTACATCTACTTGGCTGCAATAATGTGGGAACAAAATCTCATGTCCAAGTCTGTAATAGAGACAATGGAATTCTGGACAGAAAGTTCCCAACGTTAACAAATTAAAGCAAGCAGTATGATTAAACTCTGTAAGTATTTTTAGTGTCAGAAGATTTCACACAACATAAAGTGCTTTTATGATCCAATTTCAAAGATCAATGTTATTTATATTGGCTGGGCTGTAGTTTATAAGCCTCTAAAGTAATGAAAATAAAATAATTGGAAGGTGTTTTGAACCACTATAAGGATCCTATTTGCAAAATTATCATCACAGTCATCTCAAGCTTACTTCTGATGTCTTGGTTGAACTTAAAATCAGTTAAGTAGTATTATCCACACAATTTTACATCTGGACTTTTTGTGGCTATCATAATCTTAGCCACAAAGTTATGGTCTCATGCCAATACGCGTATATTTCTTGCCAAGTCTTGATCTAAAAAATCATATTTAGAAAGATGAAATTGAACATGCACATATCCATGATAACTCACCAGTGTTTCATGCTTCAATTGTAAACTTTAAGATATTAAATTCTTGTTTCTAAGCCATAGCTATGAAGCTGTTTAAGATATTCATGCTGACTGAAGCAAGTTCATACAAGTTATGAAATCAATGCAAAGTTAACTTATAAGACCTTGTGGAAAAGGTTATGCTTATTGCCTGTGAAGCACAAATTAATGATAGTGGACAAAGTCAAAGAAACGAGATTTGACTTGTCGGAATCTGATCATATGGACATGCTATGGCTACAGTAATAATGTATTATTCAAAGAAACCTATGTTAACCTATCGAAACCAACTGTACCTATGATGATTTCAGTGGAATCCCTTGTTGTAAATGTCATGTATGTAGATTGTGGTACATTACCGGAGCTCAACCTTCACTTACAACATGAAAATTCTACAGTTTACGCACTTGAAACTCCAGAAAACAAACAAAAATACAACTTTCCTCAGAATTAAGGAGATCAAAAAAAAACATTTTTTCAAAATCTGCACTTGCCACTCACCAGATAATATTTTTTACTTGCATTTGTGAGTGGTTAAGTGCCAATTTTACTCTATGTGATAGGCAAATTAAAAGGCAAATTCAAAGATTTCAACATGTTCAAGCTTCATTGAGAACACCCCAAAATCTGTCTTTAGCAAAAAACTTTTATATTAAACCAAGGCAGTTAAGAGACTGCACAAAATCGTAATTCCCTGTAATTTCCTAGATGCTCTGAATCAACAGAGCATTTACATATATTTTACAGTCTTTGTTAATAATATTCATATCTGATTTTCCACAAGCAGCTTTGTTTTCAGGGTACCTTTGTCATAGGGGGATTCATTCACAAGGTTGGGTTTGTCAGCATGGTTTGGGTTGACGGCTGTGACGATTCCCGATACAGGACTGAACACCTCACTAGCGGCTTTCACACTCTCAAGAACTCCAGCTTCACCTGTGAATAATTGAAAATTTTAAAATTATTACCTTAGGTAAAAAGACATTGTCCCTGAAATTCCCTTTAGCTACGATGATTACATAGCTCATCTCAAAATGTCTTGACTAGGCTGTTGTAAATATTATCATACAGAAAATATATTCATTCAAGAGTGGTATTGGCCACCCATTTTCTAAGATTTGTTTGCAATCTTTTATGTTTACTTTACAACTTATAACCATTTTAAATTTTAAGTTGCAAACTTTAAAAATGGCAATATATGGTCACAGCCAAGTGATTACTGTATGTTCTATTGAACCAGCCTTTGTGTGGTGACATATTAAAAACCATATCTTAAAGGACACTGATTTCTCAAAACAATTACCAGCAAATATTAAATAATATTCTGGAGGAAGCATATGAATGCGTACAATGTATACAATAATAAGCTGGAACTTTAAAACCTTTTTAATTTTACATATTTCTCCAGATATGTTATAATGGATGTAAACAGGGAGATCTAACTGAGCTGTATTTTTAAAATAGGGGACCCTTAAAATTTAAAAATGGTCAATATTTGGATCAAAAACATGGGACATGGCATATCATTTCAATCATTTTAAAAGCATCCTCATGGATAGACCATTCATACGATGTAAGTGTAATTTGCCAATCTTAACAGGAAGTATACTAATTTGGCTGAACATTACATTACACTCCATGAGAGAATACTTAACTGTGTCCTATATTAGAAGAAATCTGTTAGAAAAAGACCCATATAAATAATATGCACAATCCCATTCTAAGCCTTTTTACTAGTCAGTCTGGGTGAATGTGATGGTAATTTCTGGAATAGCCTTTCTGGTGTATATGTTTTAGACATTTTTGCAAATTGTTGGTCACACTGGATTTTAAAGACAGGTATCCCATGATAGCTTGGTATGCTGTGTAATACATTTTCTCATATGTACTAACAACAAATATGTCCCAAAAAAGTTATCATAAATTCAAGCATATAAATTTATGCTTAACAATTCTAGATTTTTAGTAGTATTACTAGGAGGATGTAATTGTTAAAGGTTAAGAAAGTAATCCATTATGTTTGGTACCTTGCTTTTGTCCCTTGATAATTCATTTATATATCCTTTCTAATTCCATAATTTTCAAGCTTTCCCAAATGTTTGACAAAAACAGGTACATCTCTTTCTGTCTGGCTCACATTGACACAATTGGTTGATGGAACAGCCTCCTTTGTGAATTAATCAAATATTTAACTTTCCATTTTATTAACACTTGGTTGCTGAAAGCTGGTGAAAATTGAAGTCTGTCAAGATGAAGAAATTGTTTCCAAGATTAACTTCCCATTATTGTGGCCATCACTGTACATGCACTCCTTTCATATACAGACATTTGCCAGACCCACCCCTAAATGAAGTTAAATGCAGTTTAATGTAACCAAACGCAACAAAGTTGAATTTGAGAAATGTAAAAATCTGGAGTATTTTATATCAACTAGGAGCCTTAATAATTATCCTGGGTAACCTCCCTTTGCCAAAGTCCAGCTTCAACATGCATCAAAATTCATTTAGCTTAAGATATATACAACATTTCCACATAGGAACCAAAGACTTCTCTTTCTTTTTGCATAGTCCAAGACATTTCATAGGGAAGCTTCTATCTTTTGTGGAAAATGTTACCAATTTATCATCACAGTCAGTTTCCAAACTGAAATAAATTATATAATATCTTCAAAACCTTAACTGAGGTCACAGACAACTAATTATTTAATGAGGTCACAGACAACTAATTATTTAATGATAATCCGCATCAGCCTGTTTTGGTGGTATATTAAATAACATATTTCAAATGAAGGTCAGTGATTGACTGAAAATAACCACCAGAGAAAACTAGCATTATTTTTATGAAAAAGCCTGTGTAAACTGTATTCAATAGCAGACTTGAACCTTAGACCATTTATTTTATCGCTGTCGCTGCAATGGTTGCAAACAGGGGGATCTCACCCTGGCAATATTTTATAGTGGGGACATATAATGGAATTTTTCTCAAAAATGAGATGTACAGCATAAATTTTGATAATTTTCAAGCTTCCTCTTTGCTATCCCATTCCTAGAATGTAACTGCATACTGCTGATTTCACCATGAAAGTACATGGGCTTGGTCAAACACTAACATTAGGATCTGTGGGAACTGAATTAGTTGTCTGTGCCCATGTAACCAGGTATTGTGCTTATATCTGTACTATTATCCACCTGCACAATTCCATCCACCCACCCCCAATCTAGCTACACTGTCACCTACCCACCCCCAACCTACCATGATAGAGCATAGAGAACACAAAATTACCAAAAAATAACTTTTTTTTCTATGACATCAATTTAAAGTATAAGTAACACAATGAACAGATAAAATTCAGAGATTAATCTTGGGGTTTCTTTTGTATTAAAAAAAAATTGTTGTCCTTAAAATTTGCATAAGAAGCCATTATTATTATTCACAGCTAGAAGTTAGAGTTTACTGTGTGAAAGTGACAGGCTTTAAATAACCTTGGACTGATATCCAGCAGTATAAATATGGTTCAAGTATCAATAGTTACCTTGATTAACTACTCCAGGTGAGACTTCTCAGGAAATGCATGCAGTTCACACAATGAAATGAGGGATTAGTGCTGATCAAGATGAATACCAACCTTTCACAATTCAAGAAATGATAGTATTCATATAGCAAGCCTGAAACCTACACAGTTATGATCTGAATTTAAGAATTTAATCTAAGCCAGTGAAATATAGGTCACAGAGACCTTGTTTGATATGAGTGTTGGTCTATGAGAGTTGTCTACACTCACTGAGTTTGTCGGTTAACACATGACAGCACAAGCTTCAAACTGACTGAGCCAAAGTTTAATGTGAAACATAGGTCACATTCACCTAAATTTCTCACTGAGATACATCCCCTCACAAATTTTCAGAAATCTTAACACATTAACCCCTAGCAACTACTTAATGGGGCAGGAGGTAGTAGCCTACTGCCGAGCTCTGTAGCATCATGGTCATACATGATATGCTAAAGTGGGTGGTATTATAGAAAGGTAGACAGATGTGCTCTACAATGATACCAAATAATCTGGAATATCTAGTTGTACTACAAAATACAGATAAAAAACCCTCATTTTTTGGACCAGACTATTTTTTACCCAAAATTCACCCATGGTCAGAATCCAATTTTGTGTTCGGATTTTAGACTTTTTGATCTCAGATCTAAGGCAAACCGGTATGAAATGCAAACAGACAGATGAGCCTTTGTAAAAAGTAGGATAAGATGGGCATTTGGAATAAAGAGTGGTCTCCATACAAAAATAATGGCTCCGTTTAGCAACAAAAAAAAGAACTCCAGCTTGTACCATTCTGCTCATGCCTGAGTCAAATAGCCAATGAAAAACGATGTTTCTAACACAACTAGGCAGTTTGTTATAGAGATATACCTGCATGAAATCGATAGGAATATGATTTATTTTCTCAGAAATTGTGATCATAGCATTCATTCTGTCTTTAATCCGCTGACAGACGAGACGAAAGTACATTGTTGCTGAAATTTGACCTGGATCTGGTCATTTGCATTCCTATTCACGTGACTACACAACTCTCACAACCAACATGTCAATGACATCAGCGGTCATACAGTCACGTGATATCAACAATAAATCATTTCTAATGTTGCTGTAGGAAAACAAATCGAACATATAAATGTAAATCATGTAATTTTTATAGAAAAATGAGAAAACATAAACTTCTCAAAATATTTATTGTGAAAACAATGACTGAAAGTCTGTAAATGTTGCAGCAATTTGAAGAAAACCAGATTCACTACGCAGAGAGCACATGTCAATGTGGTAGTCACATGACACCAACAAAATCATAGCTGACATCCACTTGGCACTTCTTGAAAATGTTTTTTTCCACCCAGCTGCAATATCAACAGGTTTCTGGTCATTGTTCTCAGAATAAATATTAAGTGTGCATTATATTTATTTACAAACATTAAGTGACTTCTATAAAATATGTCCAAATTCTATGTACAACAACTTTGGCAATTTGTTTATTGTTGATATCACGTGTTTATATGACCTCTAATGTCACTGACATGTTGGTTGCGAGATTTGTATAGTTATGTGACTCGGGATGCAATAGGCCAGATCCAGGTCAAATTTCAGCAATGACATACTTTCGTCTTGTCTGTCAGAGGATTAAAGACATGACGAATGCTATGCTCACAATGTTTGAGAAAATAAATCATATTCCTATCGATTTCATGCAGGTATATCTCGATGAAAGGTCCTTCAAGTTTGCTGGGCTGGCTAATAAGCGGCTACCCCATGCCAACATGGTGTTGGCAAATTCCAACTTTTCGATAGGGAATGGACTCTGACCCTACACCCCAACATAAATTTCCAAATATCTAAAATGGGGTGACATGTGTCAAAGGAAACTCAGACTACACAACAGCTTAGCTCTGCATTAAGAAAGTGAACTAAAATTAATGAAATGAAAGTTTATGAAAGTAGGATGCACAGAAAGACAGGCTTTGTGGTATCTTTTACTTCTCTGCAACATTTGCCAAAGCCATACTTTTGCTATATTTAGAACATTTCCAACATGTCATTCTTTCCCTACAAATTACTTATGCTCACATAATTATCAGCCATTTTTGAATCCACTGTAAACAATGGAAGCCAATTAGTAAATATTCATAAGATCAATTATTTCTTGACGCAGATCCACTAAATTCTAACAATTAATCATTATTTACTTTTCTCTGTTAAAAACCAATGAGTGATTAGGAAAGGTTCTGTAATTAATACATTTGAACCACCAATATGGTCAAGTAATACCCCAATGCTTTTTTGTATGACAGTATCAACTTGAGGGAATGGAACTCCTGATGCTAGTCTAGCAAAGGAAATGAACTCTTGATGCTAGACTAACAGTATCAACTTGAAGGAACCGAATCCTTGATGTTAGACTAACAGTATCAACTTGAAGGAACTGAACCCTTGATGCTAGACTAACAGTATGAACTTGAAGGAACTGAACCCTTGATGCTAGACTAACAGTCTGAACTTGAAGGAAATGAACCCTTGATGCTAGACTAACAGTATGATGTTGAAGGAATAGAACCCTTGATGCTAGACTAACAGGATGAAGTTGAAGGAACTGAACTCTTGATGCTATATAAACAGTATCAACTTAAAGGGAACATACTCCTGATGGAAGTCTAACAGTATCAACTTAAGAGGCTGTACCCTTGATGTCACTCTAACAATATTAACTTGAAGAAACTGTACTCAGAGGCTTTCTTGAGACTGATAGTAATCAAAAACTTCACAAATGTTTCATGAAATATGTGTAACTTACTAAAAAATCCAAATGTTGTTGTTGTTGTAAGGTTTAACGCCATTTTTCAGCACACGATAGGCTATACATGGCAGCCAGTATTAATGTTGGAGGAAGAACCCAGGAAAACCCTGGAAAGAACCACCGACCCACAAGAAGCTACTGGCAAGCTTTCTCACATACCCACACTGGCTGAATCCGAGACTCGAACCCATGCAGACAGAGGTGAGATGGCAATGATCCGTAACGGAGAGCGCTTTAGACCACTCGGCCACTCGGGGCCCCCGAAAATCCAAATATAAATAATACTGTTAATAAACGCACCTGTTTTGCAACAGGCACAGAAGTTACAAGTGGTACTAAAAAATTTTTTTACAAATATGTTACACAACCCCAACATTTTGTGTAAATCATATGTAAACTACTTATATTAACTTACTCTGACATTTTGCATTCCATTTTTACATTGTGGTAAATACTGTTGTTACACTGCACTGCATATCACTGTTACACTACACTGCATACCACTGTCACACTGTATTGCATACCAAATGTTTTAATGTATTATATACCATTATTACATTCTAAACCAATACGATGATCACTCTATTTTGAAAAAATTAGAAGAAAACAATCGACTAAAGCTAAGATGGACAGTTAGAACTAAAGCAACAGAAAAGAGGACACTGAATTAGTTCACTAAGTACAGAATGCTTAAATAACTGTCTCTCTTTCTTCCTATTACACTCTGTTTAGTCTCTACTGAACTCAAAATCCTCAAGATTCCCCACCCACAGTTGTGTAAGCATTAATTTGTTGACTGTTTTTAACCTGCCCCGATTCTGTGCATGTATGAATCACGATCTGTTTTTAACCTGCCCCCTATCTGTGTATGTATGAATCATGATCTGTTTTTAACGTGCCCCATATCTGTGTATGTATGAATCATGATCTGTTTTTAACCTGCCCCATATATGTGTATGTATGAATCATGATCTGTGCTGAGAATGGCATTTTACAATCTGATGTCTGATGAGGCATGTGTATAACTAGCTTAGTCGTCTTCCACTAATTTTCTTTAAGGTTGACTTGTAGAATATTTGCAAAGCTCAGAGGTATTGTCTTATGGATATCTCTACACCAAAATACACATGATCTGGTGAGTCCATATTGTGTAACAGTCTATGTCCTAAAAATCAAACGCATGCTTCCAACATCAGTTTTCCACTCACTACAATTTTTGCACCCATTACACAACATACCTCCCATCCTGGTCATGTGTTATAATCACTGTTAATAATAACAGACAAAAATTTTTATACTTTGCATCGAATATTGTAGTTCAACAAACCCAGCATCCAACATCATTAGAGAATTATCATCCTCCATTTGGCAATAAACTTCATCCTTCAGTTTCTTCATTCTGCTATTTGCTTTGCACATTCACACCAGCACCAACTTGAAGCTGAAGGGTCAATAATTTTCTGCCAAACCTTGCCTAACTATAAAGTCTCCTTCATGAAATGGACCAAAGCTTGCGCATGCGCAAATGTGATTAATGGGCATCGATATTGCAGAACCACTAAAAGACACATTTCTTTAATAATAATTATGAGGATTTCCATGCATCCTTTGCAGTAACCTACATCTACATACTTTGGGATGGAAAGAGATATTTTCATCAAATAAGTAACCTTACTTATTAATTTGGTTGATCTTAATAGTTACAAATGTTACACCGCTGAGTTGCAATTTTACATGAATTAATTTGTGGGAGTTCTCAGCATGACTATTTTCCAAGTGCACAAATTCATACAATTTTTGCATGACTTCTGCACTCTCATGCCCCTGGCACAGAGAGAGAGAGAGAGAGAGTGAAAGTGTGTGTGTGTATACATAAAATGTATAGGTATTCCACCCAGTTGCTAGGAAAGTCACAGTATTGCTGGAGGAGACGTACCAGATATAACTTTGATTTGGTAATGTCCTACGAAACACAAGATATAACTTTGATTTGGCAATGTCCTACGAAACACCAGATATAACTTTGATTTGGTAATGTCCTACAAAACATTCATACCATGTTTAATCATAATTTGCATGGTCCTTTTGAAGAAGTTGAAAATAGGTTTTCCATATGGTTGCCATGGAAACTACATCATTGATTGGAGAGCACTTCAGAAACAATTATACCTTTTTGGTGAAGTCAGAATAAAAAAATATGGTGGATCAACACTGCATATTCCATCTTTGTTCTTGTCTACTCCCACTACTAAGGCAATATGGATTCTCAACCCATGAACAAAGTTCTTGATGGTTCTCAAACAAAGTTCTTGACATTAGGGTATGAAAAACCAAAAGAACATTGCAAGAACATTGTTTTCATGTCTCACCCAAGGACACTCCTGAATAAAGCATATCCTAAGAAACATTCCTACCAAGTCTGATTAAAATTGGCTCAGCCATTACTATTTAGAAAGAACTCAAACCCACCTGCTAAGTCACATAGCTGCTTCGGGAGTCAAGATTCAATTTTTTGGGGAAGCATATCCTGGCAAAACATCCCACCCAGTTTGATCAAACTGGTTCTAGAGAAGTTCAAAATAGGTTTTCTATATGGTTGCTTTGGAAGTCATACCATTGCCAGGAAAATAATGTAATAGATTTTCCATATGGTTGTTAAGGAAGCTATGCCATTGCTACAAGAGTCAAACTGTACAAAATTTAAAAGGGAATGACCTGAGAATGATTGTTATCAAGTTTGATAAAACTGGTTCAATGATTCTAGACAATACATTGAAAATATGTTTTAAGTACTTTTACTATGGTAACAACAATAGACATTATTTGGATAGAGCATGTCACAACAAACATTCATACCAAGAGTTTAATAAAATTGGCATAGATATTCTGCAAAATAATTCTGAAAATAGTCATTCATTTCGGTACAGTGGAATCCACCCCAGAAACAACTTTGATGATTCATGTCTTCAGATGAATTGCAATCAAGTTTGATCAAACTGGCTAAACAATTGGAGTGAAGAAGTAGAAAATCTGAATAGCTAAGGATCAGAGAAATATTTACAATTTATCCAAACTGAGCTAGGGGACTTTTTTGTGGACAAAAGGTGAAAATAGCAATGTACACTGATAAATGGATGCCATGCTATGCCATTAGCTCAATTTACCTTATGGCCAGGTGAGCTACAAATAGTTACCTCATGTGTTTATCAATACTGTCAATTACACCTGAAATGCAGCATACATAATACACTAATGGGAGGGAAAGAAAGAAATCAGTGTTGTCATGAACTTTATCACAAATATTGCCTTTATTAGTTTTATTGTTTAACACGTTGGTAATATAGAAAGATAAAAGTAGCTGGGATCAAAAAAGGCTTAAACATATTAGCTTTCCTTTTAATAAATACTTTTCTTTGTCATTCAATTCTTGGCTACAAGGAACATAAAATTAATACCAATGAAAAATAGCAAGAGACACGGCAGTTTACACAGATGGTCACACATCACACATACACGTTCTAAAAAATTTGTAATGTACCTATATCGTAAAAAGTCATAAGATGTGCACTGTATATGAACTAGTATTAGTCAAAGTACTGTGATGTACTATAATATATTGTTGTGAACCTTATCATAATTTATGAAGAAATACCTAAAATCTTCCATTCACAGTATGAATTTTCAGCAGGGTTAGACGTTGTGTTCATTAAGTAGTTAAGTCTTCAGGTTAGATTTCCAGTTGTTCTTATACATTGTCAACATATTAAAAACAACTAGACATGTAATACAAGATAATTCCGGGTATATACAAAACTGCCATTGGCAATAGGGGCACATACAGACTAATCAACAATATACAAACTGTAGTAGTAGTAGTTGCTGTAGGGTTTTCAGCACAAGATAGGCTATACATGGTGGCCAGTATCAATGGTGTAGGAAGAACCCAGGAAAACCCCAGAAAGAACCACCAACCCACGAGAAGCTACTGGCATGCTTTCTCATATACCCACATTGGCTGAACCTGAGACTTGAACCCACTCAGGCAGAGGTGAGATGGCAATGATCCATAATGGTGAGCACTTTAGACCACTCAGGGCCCTATATACAGACTGAAATGATGGACTGATGTGAAACAATGGGAGTTAAGAACCCAATAACAGCTATTCTGAGAAATAAACCATCACTGCTGGTTCAGGTTGGTCTGGTTAGGATTCAAACTCATTTCCCACTATATGTAAGTCTAAGTTAATGACTATGTTCCATGTGGAGGAGGAAATATTGCAAATATACTACTCGTCAAGATGCCCCAACATGGCAAGTTTCATCAGTGTAGGATTTAAACAAAGTTTGATTATTCTAAATGTAATAAGGTTAAACACGAATAACAACTTAATCGCTGGAGCAATAAATATCATTCAAACATAAAAACCAAGTCATAGTGACCTTGGTTGGTATAATTGAGTTTATCTTCAAATGCATCCTATATATTTGGGACATGTGCGCAACAACAGGGTTAATGATACAGAGGGTATAATAAACAAATAGCAGAAAATATATACTGGTAACTTAAGTATTAAATATTGGGTCACAGTGACCTATTTTGAAATGGATGATATAATCTCACTGATAAGCATCTAATTACAAATGTGCATGTTTTGGTTCAAGATAACTGTGCACATGAATGGATAACTAAAGTTACAAAGGCATCAAGCATGATTATTAGATCAGTGACCTCCTTTTACTCAAGGTTGCGATATCCTTTCTGAGATGCATCTACATAACAAATTTCCTTAAGCCAGTTATAGGGGTCCAAGATACTGAATATATGGCTGATAATAAAAAAGTCACTCACACATGAAATTTGGTCAGTGACCTAGTTATTGGAATGATCAAGTTGTTCTTATTGAGATGTATGCACATGCCAATTTTTATTAATGTAGGTGAAATATTGTCCAAGACATTGGGGCATAAAAAAATAAATTGCAGAAATAGCAATGGTCACGCAATCATTGAAATTAGGTCAACAAGACCTAGTTTTTGTATATTATGCTACTCTTGTTAAGATCAGAGTTTGTAAAGCCCTGAAGACATTATTCCAAAGGACTTTTCAGGTTTTTACTAGCTTTTCAATTAAGTATTTTCCCAATTAAAAAACATTTTATGCATTGTCACAATCTGAAATACTGCTTGGAACAGTTTGTTTTTTTCCTACAAATTGCATGAATGATGCTCTGTCATGGTTCTCAAAATCCACAATATTTCTTCTTTTGAAACATTATTTTGTTGCACAATTATCAATAATGCCTAAAGGTAGAATAGTCATTCATGATAATGTTGACTGAACACCTTTAACCTTTCACTCAAGACAATGGGAAAAAGTTCATAACCCTCACTTTTCATCACAGTCCCATAACACAGATGCGAAGTGGCAGCAAACAAACTTGCATTTTTCTTGTGTCTCTCACTTTCATATGAGATTTGATAGCACTTTCTCCCTTGCTGGAAATATTTAATATCCTGCCACAACATTACAAATTGCCATGTTTCTGTCTCCCTTCAACACTGTCTCTCAACTGCTACAAAATGGATCAGGTTCCCATTTGCTATTCATACAAAGCCCAAGAAAAGCCAAGCATGAGCTATGTCAGCCATCTGCATTGTCAGACTCATTACCATGCCACCTACACAAAGGGAGAGATGGGACTTTCCTTGAGCAAGACATAAGCCATTGCTCAAGACTGACCTAGATAGCGGAAGATAGTTGCAGCCTTATGTCCAAGACGGGACAAAGAGGCCTAAGTGACACAACTCTCTCTACTTACTAATTAACCAACTCAAATTTATCGTATTATGCTCTTTGTTTAAAGAAAAGGTTTAAAAAAAATTATATTTTACATGACATTTTAGCTATATCATATTGATGGGACCAATAAAATTCAAGGAAGTTATGAAGAAATTCAAGCAGTTCTGGACTTTTAAAAGCAACTCTCTGAATTCAAGTATTTTAAGAAGACTGTGCAAACCCTGTAGGAAACTAACTGGTTGATTGAGTTTTAATGGCACATTCAGAAATCTACTTGGCTATATCATGCTGAAGAAATGGTAGTGAAATGCCTTTCCGAAGGCCACAATGAGATACTGGCCCAGGTGGTACTGAACACAAGACCCTTGCATTACGAGTCTGATGCTCTACTAACTGAGCTATCATGGCTATGCATTCATCCACCTGCCGAGTTTCACTTTTGGCATGGTTGAGTTACAGACCCTAAAAACAGGTAACATAGTCAGTGAAACAAAAACAGAATGCAGAATGAACAGTATTTAGGTTACCACTAAATGTTGTCATATCTGCACATTTTTATTTGAATAAAATGATACGGAAATACAGTTACCTGGCAAATACTTTACAATTATATTTTTGCATTTATTGCAGTTATAGTTATATATTATTTATCATAAATTCAATGCAGTCTCTTGAATTAAATGCATTTTCTCTTTTATGAGAGCACATGTTAAATAAGTCAAAATATGAAAGCAATAGTTCTCCCAATTAATACAATCAAAAACAGGAATCCAAACATTGGTACATGCATTACAAAGAAACAAAAAAGAAAACAAGATTAAGAAGAATGATTGCAAATGACAATGCAAATGAAGCACAAATAACGATTTGGAAAATTACCTGTTTCAGGTTCTGTGCTTTTGTTGACATGCATCCATGTAGCAATTTTCACGAGTGTAGGTGAAATAGGGTCCAAGATATTGTGGGCATAATTAATAAAATGCTGAAAATACAAAAGTCACTCAAGCATATAAAAGGTCACAGTGACCTAGTTTGGGTATGGTTTTATTACTGTTCCTGAGGTAAATCCATATTCCAATTTTCACAAGTGTAGGTGAAAGAGGTTTAAAGGGACTAAGGACATTATGAGCACATGAATGCAGGCAAAATTCTACATGCCATCCCAACTTTATTGGTGAGGGGATTAAATAAAAGGAGTCCCTAGAAACGTAGATGCACTACTGTCCAACAATTTCCAGGAATTCAAGATGTGAACATTTTTCTTTTAACTGCAGAGTGTTGAAACCATATCTGATATTCTTGAGCCACAACGTTTTCCAACTAGCCTGTGTGGCAGCCAAATAGGTTGATACAATGCTTATTTAGAACCAACATGATATAATAAGAAGTCTGTTTTTGCAGTAGTGATAACAAGATTTTCAAGATGGCCACCTTTGTGACACTACATTTAGTCAGATCAGCATCATTTCATTCAGGACCTATTAGATACTACAAGAAAACTTGTGGTGAAAACATCTTGTCAATATGACTTTCCATTTAGGATGAAAAAAATATCAAGATGGATGCTATGTCTATATCAGAAATAGCCTTCTTGTGAAAACCCCATGTCGATGTGACTTTTCATACAAAAGGAGTGGCAAGAAGATTTTTCAAGATGGCTGCTATGGTGGACATACTGGATGTCAGACTGGCACCAATTTAATTCAGGAGCAAGAAGACATCATAAAATTTCTTTCAGCGAAAACCCCATAATGATAAGAAGCAAAAATACACATCTCAAGATGACTGCTACAGCACCAGTTGTAGGTCTTTATGTGAACACCTCATGCTGTTATGAAATTCTGTTCAAGAGAAATAGAGAAAGGAGGCAGTGAGGCAATACTTTTGAAACAAAAAATTAGAGTTTCATGATGGCTGCTATGGTGGCCCTATTGGCCATCAGATTGGCACCATTTTCATTAGGATCCTGCTAGACATCATAAGAAGTCTTTCAGTGAAAATCCCATGCTGCTATATTGTGACCATTCATTAAAAGAAGAGTAACAATATCAATATTTTCAAGATGACTGCTGTGTCAGTCATACTGCATATCCAGGCAGTACCATTTTCATTAAGATCCAACTAGACACCATAAAATGTTTTTGGGTCCACATGTCAATATGACTTTCTGTTGAGATGTAGCAATAACAAGGCTTTCAAGATAAGATTTCTGTTATGGTGGCCATAAAGGACATGAGATCAGCACCTTTTTCATTTCAAAGCAACCAGACATTATAAAAAGTCTTTTGTTGAAAATGTCATACTGATATGACCATCCATTCAGAAGGCATAGTAACAACAAAATTTTCAAGATGGCTACTGCTACAACATATTGGATATCCATACATCACCAAAAACAAAATTGTGGCAATGGACAGACTGGCTATCCCATAAGCTCTTCTGGTCTGTAATCAGTAAAATTAAACACTGGAATACTTTAGGGCATGCCTGAAATAATCCCAACATACTGTACTGAGTTCTTATAAAAGTTTTCATGAAATCACTTCAAAATCCATATCTGTTTCCAAAATATTTGACACAAATTTTGAAGAACTGACATAATAGTTAACTTTTACAGAAAAACTTATTGCAATGTACCAGGCATTGTATTCTTCCAAATTTTTCTTTCATTCTATGTAAAATCTTTAAAGACAATGAAAATGACACGCCACCCTACAGACAGAGAGAGAGAGAGAGAGAGAGAGAGAGGGGTGATACAAATTAATTAAATCTAGTTCTCAAATCATTTTGTGGTCACCAAGCCAAAAATCAGAGAGGCATCAAATTTAATTTATTTTCATCCGTCAAGAATAAATTAAATTGTTATGGAGCAATCGGAAACGGCAACAGCAATATGAGAACATAGAAAACTCAAATACTGCACACTGCTTCTGTCCTCTGCAAAATGTTATACCTCGAGAAAACAGTATTTTATAGACAAATAATGCACTTTATCCTACCTTCTTCTCATTTCCTTTCATTTTTATCACTGACAATAATATGGCCAGATTAAAGCCAAAGAATATGAACATTTAGGGACCATATATTGTAGCATAACACTGTGTGTAACAACAAGACATGTAAAGCATGGGAAAATAAAATGACCATACCTAAAAGTTTCTTTATTAATAATTCTAATCATTATTAACTGGGTGTGTTTCCTGCCATGTAAATTGACTGTGACAACCCTGCCACCTTGAGTGGAATGAAAATCAGGATGCCAAAGAAAAAAAACCTGGAATTTGGAGAAAAAAAATAGGATCAGTGTTTGTGACCATATATTTACAAAAACTCTAAGTTCTTCCTGTACACAAAAGCTCTCACTGATGTTGCAGAACAAAGTATATGGTCGGCTTTTAGAGCAAATGTACCTTAAAAAACTAATCCATTTTTGCTCGACATGTTTTCCGCTGCTATTAAGTCATGGCCAATGACAAAAAAGACCAGCAGATCTCGGTAAAAACGGACTTTATGAGGGGAAAAGATTAAACTGAGAAGAAAGCAGGAACAATGAAACATAAGGTGTTAAAAGCTCAATAATAAAATCATTGGGACCCTCATGTGTTTGATATTTTATTAGCTAGGTCAACTCTGTTTGTCATGGGTAGCTGATACAGGCAGTGCCACAATAATGATAAATGACTGTATCATTTTATATTGACAATGTGTACATAGTGACAACTGTAACTAGTAAGAATGGGGCCAAGTATTCTCGCAGTGTGAAGAGGCTAACACTTGACAAATATGTGCTGGAAAGTCGAAAAAATGTTGTTAATAAACAAATGTTACAGTTGACCGCTCCTGTGGCCTAAGTCTTAGATGTGGGACATCGTGGGTTCGAACCCTGGCTGAGTCATGCCAAGGATTTATAAAAATGGTACCAACAGAAGCTCCGCTTGGCACTCAGCATTAAGAGCTTAGTCTTAGGACAGGTCCGCCAGATTAACGTGAATGAGTGGGACATAATGTCACATGTTCGTGGCATGATGCCCCAGTGCTAAATATTGCTATAAAATGCAACAATGCAGACATCATAGCGATATGACTGAAAAAATATTAAAGCTCCGTTAAAAATCCAACATACACACACACAATTGTGCCTTGTTAAAAGACATTCCATTTAAACAGGAAGAAGAAAAAAATAAGAACAAGGTTGTGCTTTTACCACTTCTGAGGTCAATTGCATTTATTTTTTATGACCAGCACATTTTTTCCTGTTTCCCCCAGTATATTTGATGTTTCAATTGGATGATAATATTAACTTCCAACCTTCAAATCACTCATTAATACATTTTTTTAATGATGTTTATACTGCTCATTTTACACTCTGAATCAAACAAGAACATAATATCCCTCATCTGACATTTAAACAGAGAAAATGGCACAAAAGTGACAAATGGCCAACGGAACTAAAGAGAAATTTCTTATTAAATGTCCCAATGAATATGCATTTTAACCTACATACATGTACTGTACTTTCCACATTAATGTTTTACTGAACCCTAACATTAATAAAATATGCATGACCAGTACCTATATGCAAGTGTCAACACCCACTTGTAAGTTGTATGCTTTTTATGAAACAATTGCCTGATTTTCAACCTAATCGGCATTATGCTTATCATGAAGTAAAACTTGAAATCAGAGTTCAATGTGTTAAATAATTTCTTCCCTGGTCAGCACCCATCAGGAATCATTCAACAACTATACAAAAAATTCTAGTCTGTTTTTAAAAAGGTTCAGAAATTTGTTGTTGTTGTTGTTGTTGTGGGGTTTAATGCCATTTTTCAGCACATGATAGGCTATGCATGGCGGCCAGAATTAATGGTGGAGGAAGAACCTGGGAAAGCCCCAGGAAGAACCACCGACTCACGAGAAGCTATTGACAAGCTTTCTCACATACCCACATTGGCCGAATCCTTGACTTGAACCCACACAGAGATGAGATGGCAGTGATCCATAATCTGAAAAAATTTGCTATAGCCACTATGTTGTCTACACTGAAGACATTTAAGGCCACTCAAGTGTATATGTTTATTTCAATTATTTTAAGTCTCAATGTGGCTACAGTTGAAAGTGGAACCATCCACATAATTTAGGTCAACCAAGGGGAAACAAATCCTATCCAAGTTGAACTAAGTGATGATGATGAACCAAACAATCTAGCTTGAACATATCTCTATAAAGTCACTGATGCAATAATCAAACTCAAAAACAAATAAATAACTAATTCTCTCCGTACTATGCTTACAGGACTTCCAGTCCTTAGTTCTGGACCCTAAGTTTTAAAATTTAGATTTTATTTTCTATAAACTGGAGTTCCATGGTTATGCTGAAATCTGGACACAATACTTGAAAATTTGCAGAGATAATTGGTCATACATGCAAATAGACAGTTGCCAAACATAATTCATGTGGAAAATAATAGCATCAGATCCCAAGGGATTGACATATACTGTGAATAAACAAATGATCTGCAATAAAAATTCCTTTTAATGCATTTTAAGTCAAGGATATCAACACCTGAATAATGAGTCATTTATAGACTCCACCTAATTAGACAAGAAACACAAAAATCATTTAATAAAGCTGCTTACTATAAATCAATACTTTTTGCTTTTCTTTATTGACAATTACAACCAGATATTAATGATTAAAAGCCTCCTCTCTTACAATGTGTTCTAGTGTTGTACATGTTGTTCAATACATCCAAATCTTAAATTACCAAATTTACAGGGTCCTTGGGTGTCTGACTGGTCTACAGGCCATGGACATCTCTCACCTCTGCAAATGTGTGTTTGAGTCTCAGGTCTGGCCAAAGTGGGTGTATGAGAAAGCCTTCCAGTAGCTTTCTGTGAGTTGATAGTTCCTTCCTGGTTCTTCCTCCACTAAATATACTGGCCACCAGGTATAGCTATATAATGCTAAAAGCTGGCATTAACCCATAACATCAAAAACAATGGCACATATTTCAATAATCACAATACAGTATAACCTGTCATGAAAGACCACACACTATCTGAAAATATTCTGGTTTCTCAAGACAGGTGGGAACAATATAGTCCTCAATCAATCTGTGATTTGACTGCATGGTCTTTGAAAGCAATGGTCATATCAAAAGAGATTTTGCTGTCCTGAGATGGATTCTCATTCGTTTACTAACAATAACCATAGGATATGAAACTCCTCTTATTTATAAGAAGAGAGAAAAGAAAACTCAAAGAAGAAGAGTTAAACTGAACACCAAGTATGTCTGATGAAAAGCAAAATAATGCAAATTACATGACATTTTAATATCTCTCACTCCAATCTTCAAATTGCTGATGACAGCAAAGATATGATTTCAGTCAGAAATCTTTTTGGGTATATATCCTAATGCTTGTGAAACCAACAACCATGTCTTTACCTTCCATTTCAAGCTGGGATCCAACTTCTGGCAACTGTACATATACAACCTCTCCAAGTTTGTCCTGCAAAATAAATGGCAATACTGTATCAGAATTCTACCGCAAGCAGCAGTTTTCATCAACTTATCTTCACCACTGTGAACCTCCCGACTGTAAAGCACCAAAACCGAAACCCCAAACATGTTTTCCAGTAAAAGACCACACTTTGTGTTAAAGAAAATATTTATGCATATATCATGGAATGTGCTATTTACACAGATATAACATTCAGTCATTTGGCCAAAAAGAGTTTTTTTAATTTTGGCAAGTCATATTTCTGTAAGTGCAGATAAAGAGAAGTTTTTATTTTAGCAGTGACAACCAATAGTACATGTACTGTTTAGCAAAATTTACCTTATAATCACATGCTAGGCTACTTTTGCTTACACCACACTCTAAAGAGTACAGATCCAAATTACTTTATTTAGCATCCGTCTTAAGAAATTTTAGGAAGAACATTTCAGTGACAACAAAACAGGCCTGGAAATTATAAACTCTAGAGTTTGAGATTGAAATTTTGTTAAACTATTCACAAACGACTATACTTCTGAAAGGTCATCTCATCACAAATGACATTACTTCTGAAAGGTCATCTCATCACAAATGACTATACTTTTGAAAGGTTGTCTCATAGCAGTGACTATATTTTTTAAAGGTCATCTCATTAAAACTGACTATGCTGTTGAAAGGTCATCTCGTTATAAATGACTATACATTTGAAAGGTCATCTTGTCTCAAAGGACTAATTTTGAAAGGCCATCTCCTCGCAAACAGCCAAACAAGTATACTTTTGAAAGGTCATCTCACACAAATGACTATACTGTTGAAACATCATCTCATCACAAATGATATTACTTTTGAAAGGTTATCACAAATGGAAACTCAAGCTAGGAGAGTTTTACAATATCCAAGCCAGATGTCAATGTCTGTTTAGTTTTAAAAAATTGACTCAGTAGTTTTAATCTCAGCCCAAGGTTTGGATAAGACAAGAATACTCCATGCATTTTCTATTGGAAGCATGACAAGCTATTGCATATTCATAAATGCAAGCAAAGAACAGCATGACCTGTCCATAATGATGCCCATAGCAGTAGTTTACTGCAGTTATCAATGTCATTTATTGTTTGTTTACCAAAACAAAAGGACAGAGAATCAGTGAAAGGCAACAAACATTTACCTCTGAACAACTGACCACTATATATACTTGCTTATAAGTCGAGTTCAACTGCAAACTGCACAGACCCATATCTACCATCGCATAATGCAGTTTGTTAGAGTAATTAGTAGAACAAACAATATAGACCCTGACCTGCATGTGCATTATGCTACAGCATATCGGGATCCTTGTTGTTTCAGTCTGACTTGACTTATAAGCGAGTGTACATGGTATGATACAACATAAAGTCATTGTCAATTAATTCTGAAGATGTATGATGATAAACACAACTTCCAATGCATTGTCCATGAATGAAATAGGACTGTTATGTCTCTTTTATTATCCCCTAAAAGCAGTGTATCCCCTAGGGATGCAAGACTGAGTAAAAAACGAACTTTGGTGTTAAAACTGGGGGTCAAATTATAAATTTGGGGGTTTCTGAAGCACAAATGAGGGTAAAGGGAAGCACTGCCTAAAAGTTTCAAAAAATGAAACATTTTGGACTTCATCTGGTACTGTATATATATATATATATATATATATATATATTCACGTATTCAAGGGCAAACTGCACAGACCGAGATATATCACTGCAACATGTGCCTGCCGTCAGATGGGTCTATGCAGTTTGCAAGAAGTAATTAGTAGACAAAACAACAAGGACCCTATTCTGTTGGTGCATTATACAATAGCAGATCAAGGTTAACCCAACTTATGAGTATGAGTAACCGGTAATAAAACTGTCAAATGTATTTCTGTAATCCCAAAGTAAGACTGCCAAATTGCTGAAATTTCTTCACAACTAAAATAGACCATTAAATAGTGTACAAAAGAGCTCACTATACTGTGTATAAAATAATCCACTATACAGTGTATAAAGTAACCTACTATACAGTATATACAATAATCTACTATGTAACGTATCAAATAATCTACTATATAATGTATCAAATAATCTACAATATAATGTATCAAATAATCTACTATATAACGTATCAAATAATCTACTATATAATGTATCAAATAATCTACAATATAATGTATCAAATAATCTACAATATAATGTATCAAATAATCTACAATATAATGTATCAAATAATCTACTATATAATGTATCAAATAATCTACTATATAATGTATCAAATAATCTACAATATAATGTATCAAATAATCTACAATATAATGTATCAAATAATCTACTATATAATGTATCAAATAATCTACAATATAATGTATCAAATAATCTACTATATAATGTATCAAATAATCTACAATATAATGTATCAAATAATCTACAATATAATGTATCAAATAATCTACTATATAATGTATCAAATAATCTACAATATAATGCATCAAATAATCTACTTTTACAGTATAAATAACCCTCAATACAATGTAAAAAAATAACCCACTATACCAAATATAAAATAAACATAAAACTAAAATTGTATTCACAAATCTGAAGTATTCTTTTAAGATATTAAGTGAATAATATGCATTGCAGTATAAAAAAAAAACTGAGACAGATATCACTTGTTAAAGAGTTAGATTCTTTGACTGCCCTTCTGGATATTCAATTCTTCCAGTAACAGCAAAAAATTCTATGAGTAGGAATCCTATCAAATCTCCAGCTTGAAAATCCTACAACTGTGACTTATTTTGCATATAGCCAAGGGAGGTTTTGCAAATATGATATAGTTCCCTAAAAAAATTTCTCCATATCTCCACATTGCTAGGGATAAATTTTCCTCATATGAAGTCCTGGCAATCCAACTTTTCACATATAACCATGGTTCCCACGCTTTTCTAAATATAAATTTCCAGGTTTTTTCCAGGATGAAATCAATTTTTCAAGGTTAACATATGACCATTACTGAATGGAATTAAAGAACATTTTGGATTATAAAACATGTGTTTTCAAATCTGAAGATGTTTCTCTTTCAAGACTCCAAAACATATATGTCAGAAAAGATGATCATGTACAAAACCAAAAAATGAGTAAAACGAAACAAATTTGACCATATTCCCATAAAATGGCATTTAAAGCCATTTCAATGTACAGAATACAAATTCTAACTTAACTTTGCTGACCTGCATTATGTTGCTACATAGAAACAACATAATGAGCATAAATTATTTTGCTTCCTTTCAAACCTTAAAATTCCAAAGAATTTTAGAGCAATATGTGTGCATGTTAAACAAAGTAAACATTTCCTATCACAGTATGAAAAAAAAAAAACAATTAATGCAAAGTTTTAGAATCTTGTCTTGTTACGAAAAAAGTTTAACCCTGAAATTATCTGTGCCAATAAAATCTCAAACAAGATTTTTCAACCAACCTAAACTCCTTAAGACAATTTGGTTAAAAATTCCATCATTTAAAGACATTTACAAAAGGGTTGATTTATATTTTTACAAAAGACCTTCAAAATTATATATTGTTGTAAAATCAACTTGTCTCCTTGTAGTTCAATAAACCAGTCCCAAAACCTGTATTAATACATGAGCTTTTATAGTTTCTTAATATATAATAAAAGGGACGACAATTTCCCATTTCTCCTGCATTCCATTTAAGATCTGAAACCAATGCTTCACGCTACATGTCACTCTGTAAGTTCTGCACCAAAGTTCAGTTCAGAGATTCAGATTTTTCTAATCCGGGTTTCCACCGAATATTCCAACCCCATTTTTCACATTTGGACATTTTGGATGGAATGTGGGTTCAGAGCAATTACATATCAAAAATTTGTAATCTGCCACCACAAGATAGCTTACCAGCGGGCCCAGCAAATTTAAACTAGGTTATATCGACTTAAAACTGCATGAAATCAATAGGAAAATTATCGATTTTCTCAAAAATGGCAAGTATTATAATCATTATGTCCTTACTCCGCTGATAGACTAGACGAAACTCTGCATAGATGAAACCCAACTCGGTACTCGCCATTTGCGTAAGTCACATTACTTCACAAATCTATTTTTAAAAAACGACATCGGAAGTCCAATAGTCACGTGATATCAACAATAAACTCCTTTTTAATGTTGTTGTACAAAATGTAAATTATATTAAATGAAAGTCTGATACCTTTTGTAAAAACCAGAAAGAACATATAATTCTCAACATATTTATTTCTAGAACAACTACAAGAAACTTGGCCAGTCTGATTCATCAAGCAGAGTAGTCTGGTTCCCTGCTTCGTATGCTCCCTACGCAAGAAAGCACATGTCAACCGGGTAGTCACGTGATACAACAAAACTCCAAAGCTGGTCTCGGAATAAATATAGAGAATTTTGTGCTCTTTTGTTTTTGTATTTTTATTACAATCAGTATACGACTTTAATTTAATATTTTTTTCTACAATATTTGAAAATGACGATTGTGAGATTCTGTGCTCGTACGACATGCTATCAAAATCGCTAGTACCAGCTCAAGTTTCATCAACACATTAGTTTCCTCGTCTTTCAGCAGATTAAAGACATAACGATTTAAATACTCTCGCAATTTCTGAGAAAATAAATTATTTTCATATTGATTTCATGCAGGTATAACTCGATTTAACAATGTTTAAGTTTGCTAGCCCATCTGCTAAGGGGCTATGCTTTAACACCACCATGTTGGCCTCTTGTGATGCTAGACTGATTTTCATACCTTCCATTAAAAAAAAAACAGATATCGAGCTGTCTGTGAAACAAAAAGTCTACCAGATGAATCTAATCCACTGAGCGTTTGGATTACTCAAAAAATATATTTATGGCAAGCACCCAAATGATCCATACTGCAACTTCCTAATATTCTGGTTAGAACTCAATAAATTTAATTCATGATCAGTTCAGTTACGACTCAATTATGTAACTGTTTCAGGTGTCACGTTGTGGAGGGAAATTCCCCGGTTTTTCCCAACTTTCGTCAATATTTGCAAAATTCAAGGACTTTTCATGGTCAGGAAAAAAATGATCATTTCTCCCGACTTTTTCCCGGTAGCGTGGGAACCCTGTATAACCCTAATCACTGTGTTGCTAATATATAGTGTACTTAATTAACTACTGACTTACTTGAGCATAATCTGTGATTCCTACAGTTCCTACTTTTTTCCCTCCTTCATCTTTAACATCCACATACTCATGCTTTTCTGAGAAAAACTTCTCTGTAAAAGAAAAGAAAAGAACATCTACACATCCCCAAAATACAGAGATTTTATTGCCAAGTTAAGATGAAGCATTGCATAAAGAAAGCAATCGGTGGTAAACATCATGTTAATAGCTAACTAATGTGTTATGAGTGTGTTGTTCAATGTGTGCATGTTTGCACCATTTTCATAAAATATTGGAAAACTTGCAAATAAATGAAAATCCTTCAATTCACACAGTACATACAAAGGGAAACTATCATTCTTCATGAGCCATAACTGTTTCCACTGTCAAGATGGCTGACTGTCAAATGTTCCTAGTGATCTTTCCAACATGATCAATAATACAAACCCATCTTGTTCACCTCAGATAATGTCTATTTTTAGAACATGGAGTTTCTAAAAATCAGATCCTTGTTAGCAATATGTTAGTGGATAAACATGTTTTCACTGTAAAGAAATTAGTGTCAAAACAAAGTAAACCAGCGTATCATTAAATGTGGAGTGATATAAATCTTTACAAGTTACACAAGTACTAGAAATTCATCCCTCAACAGTTTGCACATTTCTGAAATGAATCAGGATGAGATAATGTGGAAAACAAACCCCACACCAGAAGATAGTCAGCTGTCAAAAAGCCAGGTAGGAACAAACTTTTGCAGATCATAAATCTAGTGAAGTAGTTGCAGTTAATAATCAACTTGTATAACGTGCAAGTGCCTCAAATATGTATCTGGAACTGTCCTGAACCATTTCATTCTCCTGGATTTTTTAAAATAGCTATGAATTTTTTCCATTTTTCTTTAGTGTATGATAGGCTATACATGGCAGTCAGTATAATTGGTGAGAAAGAACCCAGGAAAACCCTTGTAACAACCACTGACCCATGGGAAGCCACTGGGAAGCTTTCTCACATACTCACCCTGGCTAAGCTTGAGATTCAAACCCATGCAGACAGAGATGAGATATCAGTGATCAGTGAAGGCAAGCACTGTAGACCACATGGCCACAGAGAGTCCCCAAATAACATTGCAAAAAATAACAGTCATCACTGGATCTTATTTACAGTAGAATCTGACTCATGGTTCTACTTAAATGTTCACTGTAGAGATATCCCACTTGAAATGAACCATACACTTGGTTGAGTTCCAACCAGGAACTGATCTTAGGAAAAAAACTGTTCATTCCGTTCTTATTGAGACATGTTTTTTTAAGTAGGCAACTGTTTAAACATCTGGGTTCTTCAAGCATGATATGAATGGTTGTTAAACTAAATTTAATTGGCATATTGTGCCCTGGAATAAGCATTATGCCATAGTTTGAACTTTCCATCAAGGCAGTTTTACAAATGCGTCTTTAAACTATGGACTACCTAGAAAATCCAAGATGTCTGATTCCTTGTGTGGATCATCTTCAGACCATGATTTCGTTCAGCAAATACTGGTTGGTGATAGTGAATGATCAAAATATTTGCTAAGTTACGAAGTATGTTGGATTATTGGATTACTGGAGCTGGCAAAGTGCTAATGGAGATACCAGTGAGTGAATTTGAGCCCGAAAATGGCGTTAAATATGAATCAGATATACATCTTGGATGGACAAAAACAGATCGCATGACTGTCAATCTCCCTTTTAGTGGAATTTTGAAATTAAATGTAGAAAAGGCAGAATACAGTGCTACACTCCAACATAAATGTATAAATATCAAAAATGGTGTGGCTAGGGTCAGAAGAAACTCAGATTAATGTGATTCATATTTGAATTCATGGATTTTTCTCATACATGTACAATACATTATGCAATATAGATTCTACTACACAGTTGTAAGTTGTTAATACACACTCTTAGTGTAAATATTACTCACTGATGACTGGATACCTCTTATATTTTTCACTTCTATGCAAAATTTGATTCATTTTTAGAACCCTCCCAAATATGTCTCAACATCTGTTTAAGTCAACAATATTACCTTGGTCACAGGGATATCGAGATAAACAGGTAATACTGTATGATGAAAATGACAACATTTGTTTTAAATTAATGACAAAATATTGAAGTTGGTGATATTTTTGGTGACAGCTTTATTAATGCCAGCACCATCCCTGTAGTAATACATTTTTAGCTTCTTTTATTTTCCTACATTATGCTTTTATTTTGGAGTAAATCAAAGGGTGGTAAATTATAATGAACGATCATGTGCAATTCACACCAAATTACTGTACATAGGAAAATATGTGGATACCATATTTACCTTAAATGTCGGGACACCATGAATTCATTTCTGAAGTGATCTTTTATACGATATGTTCTGGGACAGTCATTTGTTTCTGAATCATAAATTCTGGAACACCTTTTCAATCATAATATTGATGTTCAGCTGGTAAACTTGTAAATAAGAATATCAACTGAGGATCTCATTATAGTACAAGTCACATAGCACATGTACATGGTCTAAGTCACTTTCTGCAACCAAAGGCGTCATTTTGGAGAATCTGATTACACATACCCTTAAATGGTGTTTATTCACTTTATTTCATGCCTTGTCCATAAATATTCAATTGAAGATTATTGTATAAATTCATCGAAAGAGGCTTATGGCAAATTCAGTAACGTACTTCAATGTTTTATAGACACAATCAAACAAGTGGGTTGCTATCGTTTAAACCGGTTTTGTCATGTGCTATGATGATAAGTGGGATTGCACCTGTGGTTGGGAAAAAGTTGTATTACCAACATAAACAGAGATGTGACAATGTCATTTATAAACAATGCTAGGAAAACACTGGCAAAAAAAAAATTGGCACACAAGTCCATTAATTTGGAGGCAATTATGTAACTTCGTATATATCTTTTGCATGGTATGTCATCTTTCATTTCAGTTCATACATAATACCTATTTTTCCCATACAAATATGTGTTTTCACAGATGTATAAGACTAAAAAAAACAAAATTCTGCAGCGACAGCCAGACCTAACTACAGTTCTGCCCCAAGCATTAGTCAGTTCCTAGTGATATACTCCTCACTAGGTTTCCAGACGTTGTTCTTACCTTGGGGTAATGCTGCTTTCTATGCAAGCATCAGCAATTTTAAAAAGAAGGTCATAATAGATGCTGAGATCTCGCTAGGATTTTAAAACTAGGAGTCCAGGACTCCCATTTTGGTAAAAATAGGAGTCCCACCATCAAAAGTTGCAGTTCTTTCTTTCCTACAGAATCAACACAAACGTGAGTGCATCTATTTTTAGGAGAGGTTTTTGTAATGTAATCACTCACTATAATATAGGTTCATTACAAATAGTCCATTGACAGATCTCAAATTTTTGGTTTATTTATTTGTATATGTATTTGTAGTAATTTTAGGCAAATAAATAGTATCTGATTTGCTTTTATCCCCCGTATTTTTGCAAATACGTGTCAAGTCAGAAAACAGGTTTGACCTTAAAGCGCATCTTGTGAATTCCACAACAAGCACTCTCCCATACGTTTCTGACCTACATAATTTGCATTTTAAAGTTAGCTCTTTAATAAAATAATACCTAGGCTTTGGTTTCAATGATTTGTATATTTTTTTCTGAATATATTTACCTGATGATTTAAGAAAACGGACAATCTAATAAACTGTTACATCCCAGACTTAGCGAAGTCCCCCATTATTTCTCGTTAGGCCTACTGGTTCACTTACAGTTGCAATCAAATTTTATGATGAAATAGTGTATATGAGGCAGCTAATATATATCCAAACCACCGATTCTGATCTTAAAACACAAGTTTGTATGTTTTATCATCAAAGGATCTCATGCAAGAAATTGATAGTTGCTACCTTACTCAGAAAAGGGTTAATGGTCAAGATTTTGTTTGTCAACGTAATTGATATAAAAACTAGGCCTATCTACTGATGCCTTGACGAATACATTTCACTACAACAACCGGGCTAACGCGAGGGGCATTATAAAAAATATGGCATGGTCAGTCAATGTACCTCTTAAATAATCACAGGGTGAAGTCGTTTTCGCTTTCCTAACAAAAGAAGGCGAAGTTTACATTTTTAGGTGACTTGTCACCCACTTACGAATGGCATTTTGTCTAAGTCTCAATATGTCTTGATTCTGAGGTCACGTGCACTGCTTATTACGCTACATTTGGAAATGAACACAACAACGAAAGCTAAAGTTGTTTATTTGATGTACTTTTTATAAATGACCACATGTAAATGCCTGGGTCTTTCTGCCTCTGAATTCAATCACTGTAAATATCAGTACATTTTCCCACCCGGCCGCCAGTCAAAGCCTTTAAACTTGCCGCCCAGCTATTGCATCATGTTCTTATTTATGTACTCTTATAAAATGGCAACATGTACACCAGGGGGTCTTTCAGTCACTGAATTCTGTCATCGTAAATATCAGGAGAGCTAACTGATCAACACATTTTCCCACAAAGCAGGTGGCTGAAGCAGGACTGACAAGTCTTTGATTTTTGCCACACACCTATTACATGCGTACGGAGGACTCCCGCCTCAGTGATTTTCTGCATCCCAGATCAAAAAGTGGCATCCAAATATGCATAATTAAGCGTTGTCGAGATCTCTGGATGTATACATAGGTATTCTGTCCTGACAGGGATTATTGCTAAAAAGTGAGCGCTCTGAAGGATTTAATGCCATGGGTCAAAATAAGAGGGGTTTTAGTTACCATCCACATACCTAGGTCAGTCAAAATAAATTTATTAACTACTAGCGAGCGCGTCCGATAGTCAGAACTGATGGGGAGGTTAAAACAACATAAAACTTCAGTATGGGATACGCCCGACAATGTTGTCTCCACTGTCAGAAAAAAATTGAAAAAAAGGAGACCTACTTGTTGACCTAGTGTGTTCTGTTCTGACAGGAAAATATAACTAAACATGTGAGTGTTCTGAAGAATTTAATGACATGGTCAAAAAAGGGATTTTACTGACCACTTGCGTACAAAAGCTTAGGCGAAATAAATTTATCAATAACTAGCTTGCGGCCGATAGTCTGACAGAGCTGGAGGCTGAAAACTTCACACAAATGGTGACAAGCACCGTTAGTCTCGCCACAAGTTATATCAGAAAAGAAAGAAAAACAAGGCGGAGAACTAATTGTTGGTATTGTCTAATATAGAAATCTGAAGAATCGCGTCAAGATCTATAAATCTGGTTACTGCAACGGTGCGTGTCACTCGCAGTACAACGAGTATTGTAAGAAAGCAATTCTAAATTGAAACGTGTAACCTTGCACCAGCAGTACAGCCCAGGTTTTAACCTTGTACAATACCGAAGTTAGCAGGACATTCCACACTGGAAGATTACCTTATCCTAATATTGCAAAATCAAGACACTTACGTAAATTAAACGAGGTAATACTGATGCATCTTACTCCATTTACTTTTAAACTTCCTTGCAAAGCTGGAAATCGTCGAACACTTAGAAATACGGCATGTTTTAGCAAGGAAGCCATGTTGGCTAGGGATATAATCCGGATCGCACCGCACCGGAGGTGACTAATGCGGAATCTCCCTACAATGCGTTCACGGCCACCTTTGTGTGGTTCTCAGAAATGCTCTAATGCCTCGGTAAATAGGCATGACTTGGTAATACAACGTCGTTGTATACCACGGGGGCTAAATATAAAATATACATTGTCTCAGTATGTTTATGCTTTCGTAAGATTTATACAGAATTTGTCTTTATTCTTCATCATCACCATCAGTCCCGTAGTATGGAAGACCGTTGGGGCCCCGCACAAGACGTAACAGCCAGCGTTCTACATTCCTCTCGATTTTCCGTCTTTCTCATTGAGTTGCTCAGTGTCAAGCCTGTCCACTCTCGAAGGTTATCTTCCCACCTTTTTCTTTGCCTGCCTCTCTTTCTTCTTCCTTGTACAGTGCCTTGTAGGATTGTCTTGGCAAGTCCTGATGATCGTGAGACATGCCCATACTACTGCAGTTTACTTTTTTCACTGTGATCAGGAGGTCTTCGTGAGGCCCAATGGCTTGTTTTATCCTTTGCCGTATTTCTTCATTGGTGATATGGTCTTTGTATGTGACCCCAAGGATCTTTCGGAAACATCTCATCTCTGTAGCCTGTATCCTTTTCTCCAAGCCAGCTGTTATGGTCCATGATTCGCAGGCATAGAGAAATATGGAGATCACCAGTGAGTGCATCAGTCTGACTTTTGAGCTGAGTGCGATGTTCTTGTCCTTCCAGATGGGCTTCAGTTTTGTCAGCGCTGCTGTTGTCTGTACAATCTTGGAGAGTAATTCAGGCTTCGATCCTTCATCTTTTACAGTTGCCCCAAAATACTTGAAGCTGTGGACTGTTTCTAGCTTTGTACCTTAGACCCTGATGTCAATGCTGATGCCCTTGATGTTGTTGGTCATTTCTTTGCACTAATTTACATGCCATAGGCTGCAGAGGTTTTGTCAAGGTGCTTTACTAAGCTAGCTAATTCTTGCTCATTTCCTGCTAGTGCATCAATGTCATCAGCAAAACGTAAATTGGTGATTGTTCTTCTTCCAGTGCTGACTCTCCCTGTATGCTTATCAAGCGCGTCTACCATGATTCTCTCCAGAAAGATGTTGAATAGTGTGGGAGAGAGCAGACAGCCTTGTCTGACTCCGACTGTCGTTCTGAACCAGTCCCCTATGCTACCGTTGAAGTATACTGCACTGGTGGCCTTGTCATAGAGGTTCGTTATTACTGTGATGAGGTTGGCATTGATGTTGTACAGTCTCATGGTCTCCCACAAGGCTGCATAAAGACGTGGTACAGATCTTGCTGGTGTTGTAGATACTTATCAAATAATATCCTGAGGTTGAAGATCTGCTCTGTTGTGTTGACCCCTTCTCTGAATCCCGCCTGCTCCTCGGCAATGATCTTTTTAGCCAGTTGTTTTAGTCTGTTCAGCTGTATCCTTAACATGACTTTGCTTGGATGGCTTATACGACTGACTGTACGGTGGTTTTGACACTGTTGCAAGTTGCATTTCTTGGGGAGGGTGATGATCACCGAGGATATCGCTGGCTGTTTCGGTCGTTGCCGTATTGAAGGTGGTGATCAACGTGTCCATGTCGGTATTGTCAGCATCGAGGATAGTGAGCGGTGCAAATTTCCCACCAATCATTGCCTGGAAGGCTTTTGCTACTTCGGGATCATTCAGTTTCTCGAGATCAAATTTTATTCTTGTGTGGCTCTCTTTCTTAACCTTCTTTAGATGTAGCCTGAAGGTCATCATCACCAGATCATGGTCACTTCCTATGTCCGCTCCGGGAAAGCTTCTAGTTTTGGCAATGTTTATACTTTACTGTAGGCACCTCTTCACCATGATGTAGTCGATGTGACTGTGATGGTCTCGCTTGGGCTGTGCCATGTCCATCTTCTGGATACTTTGTGCTGGCTGAAGGTGTTTGGCAGCATAAGGTCGTTGTAACCAGCGAATTCCAGGAGCCTCAGTCCTCTCTCATTTGTCTGTGCATTTCAGCAGCGCCTACATGTTATTCTTTACATGTACTATATACCACCATGTCGGCCCATTCTGCGCGTCGGGTAATTCTGCGCAACAATACGTCATTTCTGTAAACATTGGATCACGTGTTATTTGGGTTAAAAATCTATTTTGTATCAAGAAAGAACAGTCGTACTTTAATTAAAAAGAGTGATAATCGAGAAACTGAACAAAAATATCCCTCATTTCGACCCGAAATGCATATGAAAATGTGATTTCTAAATGTCAACATGAAGACCCACTTCATGATCTTCTTGAACCTGTAACACAGAAAATCCTATTTGCTATGTGTCTTTTAGAATCGTACAAATAAAAAATTTAAAAGATTGAAATGTATACATTAAAAGAATTCTGCATTTTAATCCAAGTTTCCAATTTTGCAAGAAGTTGTCCCACACGTACAAAATCGTCTGCACAACTTGCCGCTAGAACGGGATTCTCAAGAAATTCCTTGGCTTATAGTCTGTTTCTAATCTTTTTTATAATGTTTATCCATAAACAAGACGTTGTAAACACTTCACACAATATTCATTTTTGTTTCTCTTCCACATAATAGCTTGTTTTTTTTTTAATATAAAATGTTGAACTTTACTAATTTTTTTACAAGATCGATTTAGTTGGCTTATTATCGCTTGCCATTTTTGCCATTGTTACGTTTAATTTGGTGAAACTAACTATAAACCTGACCTAATTACTCGACTGAACTGCTGACAGAAACAGTCCCAAGTAATGTATTTAATTTCTATAGCCCGATGGATAAATATTACATCTTTTCAAAGCTGTGCGCAGAGTAGGCCGTCATGTCGCGAGTCATGAAAACACGGGGGTGGTATCCCGTGTGTCCAAAAATTAATATCATTTTAAACATAATATTCTGGTAACAATTACATTTTTTCAAATGGTAAGCATTGCAGCATTTTATTTTCGTCAATCGGTCGTATTCGGTATGCCTTTTGCTTCAATATTGGTGACCGAAACCTTAGGTGCGAAGAAATGCCCGACAGCATTGTACTAATACAGGTAAATAAAACTTGTACAATAAGAAATGAAACGGGGTCTGTCAGCTGTATGATCCTCTAATTCAATGCACATTCATACCTCAATATAATACGTCTATACTCTGCTTATTTTGGCATTAACCAGAGTGACATCGTTCTTTGCAGCTCAAAATACCTCATCGGATATGTTGAGTGCCCTGGAAAGGGCTGTAAGGCAGGTCATGACAGTAGAAGCCGAGCATCGTTTCTTGTCAATCAGGGAAAGAAGAAAACCAACCACTGTTCTCATTGAGGGACGGCTTGGATTTACTCGTTTCCTACTGCACCAATCGCAGAAAATTCTCCTCTTGGTATTACGTACTTTAGATGTAGATCGTCTCCTGGACTGAACGATGCACTTGGTGAGATTAATTGAATAAAAGCTTGTTCTGGAGTTTGATATGTTCCAAACATGAAGCCTTAGAATATGCAGGCTATTATGTAGAAGAGAGCCCCTGTGCTGCGACAGGAAGTCCATCCTCTCTGGGTTAAAGTCGTGGGACTGTACGTCAGCTGGCAGAGTAGATTGTTGAACTACGATCGTTTGGCCACAGAGGATCTATTAAAATGGACTGAGCAGTGGAGTTCCTTACTAGGTTTGTGCAGTGCCAGTGTGATCATCCACAAGGGTGCGAAGACGTAAGTGAACGGACGATCCTACTTCAGGCTGAAAGCGTCAACTGCCTGTTTTTATGTCGTCCAACGTGAAAATATTTGTAAAGGATTAACCTGATGCTCAAGCATCACATCGCCGTAAACTACAAGATTGCTTTCGTTTGAATCCAAATCGTTAATGATAGGTGATAATGCTGAAAAAAAAATCGATATAAACTCCGCTTCCCGTGGACGATGACTCGTTGTCTCTCAACGCTGTCTTAAATCTTGTAAAACATCATAACATAGCCGGTCATCAGCCGATGACGCAGTCACATACAATCGAGTCCACTTTAACCAGCTTAAAATTATATTCAATAACAGTTGAGTTTACTTGGTCCAGTGGGGCCAATGATCAGTGCACGAACAAAATTTGGAAATAAGGAACTTTGTTCATCACTATGCTTGGACGATGTAGGTGCTGCATGTACAGAGAAGTCAATGACCGAATAGTCTTTCAAAGCATCTACGAAATTCCTTTAACGTGATGCCATTGAATAATACGGCATACAATACAACCACTTCTTCATAATGTGATTGCTTGAAACTGTGTTCGATGTGAAGCACAAAAGTTCATCTTTGTGAGTACATCCGGTTTTAGACTTTACGGTTTAATAAAAAGTCGGCAGTGATATCGCTGCTGTATTAACAAAACTACCAGAAGCACCACTGAGTAAATAGCCTGGTGAAAAGCACCTTCCTGGATACAATTAATGTGGGCCCAGTACATGGCTTGAAATACGGCTCGATTCTAACAACCGACCAAGGCCTGGTGTAGCACGTGTTGATTCTGCATGTTACCGGTATGAACTTGCTTATAAGACAACAAACGATATAAGTGCACGTGTATGCGCCAACGCAGTTCTGATTCATGACTTAAATGCGATTGCTATACCAGGTTCTGGAGAATGGATCTCAAAATTAATCATCCAAGGTGGTGTGAAAGGTTGCACTCGAAGGCTCTCATTAAACGACATTTATATTACAACAAACAAACAATGGACACAAAAAGTCGGACATTATCAAAAATATTCTACAGTCTACACGGGTAGGGAGATGTGAAGCTGCCTCGGAACAGATAGCAAGTGCGGGAAAAGGTCACTCATAGGATTGCTCGAATATGGTTGACGAAACAAGAGTTGTGGCAAATTTACCTACTAGTACCAAGAAAGATTTCACGTGGGTGGTTTGATCTCCAGATACCAAATGAGGTCCATCAGGCTGATTTGTTGTTTCTTCCACACGATTGTGTCTGTGATCGTCAAGGTCGATTGCACACCTACAAGTACGTGATAACCATATTCGATGTTGGTAGCAGGTACAAAGAAGCTGAACCGTTGACGTCAACCGATTGTGCAGTTGTTTCAGATGCACTCGAACGCATTTATGCACGTGAACCATTCATATTGGCCACGGCTATTACAAGTGGATCCTGGTACAGAATTTTTCAGATTTGATGCTGCGTCGTTGGCCAAACACCATGTGCGAGTTCGTGTTTCACATGTCAGCATTTGTGGTGACCAACCTATTGTTGAACGATTTTGTCACACACTTTCAGAACGGTTAATCGGTCATCAGTTCACGCTGAAATTGTTAATGAGATCTCGGAGACGGGAAATGGCCTCTCAAGTGCCCGATCTTACGAATGGGTAACACGTCTTCCATCAGTAATATCAGCATTAAACAATGAAGTCACACGTACCATTGGCTTGAAACCAGATAATGCTTTTCAACGAGAGACTGTCACATTTACTCAGAAAATGATCTCACAGCCGGAACAGTACATCCATTCAGAAACAAGTTTGTTCGGTATATGTATGCTCTTGGAGAGTTAGAATGTGAGTAGCGTCGTGCAACTGACTCAATATGGTCTGTAGATACATTTACGATTTCAGAACGGACTGATAATCCACGAAAACAAGCACGTTATCGATTGGGCACCTATTATTGAACAAGCAGCAAAGCCTCCCTGCCGATCATTTGTGCGAGAGGAATTGCAAGTTGATTCATCAAATATTAAACTGGCACCAAAAATAACACGTTGATGCACTAGTGGACGTATCAATTGTAACTTAATTCACAATAGCATGATGGCCAAATGCGTAGGTAATGATTCCATCAGGGAGTATCCATCGCTTGGTATCAAGCGGAGACAATCTCACTTTAGTGCATTGGTAAACACCCATTCGATGTTTCCGACATGGTGCCATATTTGCAGTGTGCACGAATTCACGTTGGTCTCGAAGACATTCCACGCACATGTCCTGCCAGAGATCCTTTTGCATTATGAAATGTGGAATATCTTTCGCTCTCTTTTTTTTTTCTTCACAATTTTGTGATCCAGCTACGACTGAATACATTTTAGGTCGCAGTCGATTGGTTTACCCGGGCATCCGTCTTTGACTTTAACAACAATCATTTTATTGCCGTTACTAAACAACATATGATCTTTCAGATAATTGCTGGTATTCTTTGACTTTAACAACAATCATTTTATTGGCGTTACTAAACAACATATGATCTTTCGGATAATTGCTGGTACATTGACCAGACATATTTGTGCCATGTGCGCGTACACATCGTTTCGTTTGATATGCATCACACATCAACGATCGAGCACTAACAACCAAGTATCTTGCACCAACAACGCTTTGGGACCAAACTCAGGTAAATGTTAAGGGTATTCCAGATTGACTTCAAAGAAGTATCTGTAGTCGTTGTTGATGTTGTGATCATTTATGTGCTATTGCACGTCAATGTGTGTGGGATCAATCCACTGAAACTCACCAACCGGTAATGGTTGCATGATTGCCCAACCATAAAGGTTATTATGATTCATATAGATAATGTGAATGTTAGGGGCAATGAGGTCACACCCGTCCACGTTTGGGTTGTTGGCGAGTGCATATTTGTGACTCACCATTGAAAGTCCGCCACGAAGAGATTTCTCAATAAATAGATGCTGGTCAATGTCGGTGAGCAATTTCAACTCAGTTTTGGTTTGGGATTGCTAAATATATGCATGCAACGTTTGCATGGAAAGTCTTTATGCGCATGCTTGCTGCGCTGGATAAGCAACCAAGCATGATTCTTTATCTATATGTAGTGTGATATAGACTCTGATTCTTTCGTTGAACTCGGCAGTCACAAGGCAATCTGGATTCACCCATGTTGTCCACATTGGGATATTGTAAGCAGATAAAAGCCTTTGTCATAAGTGGACACATTAACAGCGATACCCGAATTAATTGTTTAAGTTTGTTCCGTGTGATCTTAGTAATCTGCACAGAAATGTTCGATATTGCAAACGTTGAGTTCACATAAGTGCTGCCGGTATTTTGGAGGCATGTCTTGGTGATCATGAACCAGATATGACGGTGACAAAATCGCTTATTCAAAACACCTGTTGTCAAAACTCTTCATGTTTATCACTAGCCTTAGTTTAACCCACTCTGGTGTTGGTGTGTAACTGGATCCACAAAACGGTGAGAAATGAAACTCGACTTTCAAACAGCTTTTGATAGTCCATCCCGATCCTATCTTGGTGTATTTCTCCAAGTCTCTATAATATTTTAAATACCTTTGTCAATTTTGTCATTGATGGCGCTGGTGTCGTTATGGTTCAGGATAATACTGGCACATCTTTGAATCCATGGTGTTATCACTTTAAATCCATTCTTGTCATAACTAAGTGACATAACCACGTGCGCATTAAGGACAATATCTGCTTTAACTCCCAAATGGCCAGAGTTTTGTAACACCAATGTGACTCCAGGAATCAGCCATTTGTTAACATCTATTGAGCGTCTTTGCCTGGTTTGTATATGGGTGGGATAATTGCCAGATGAGTTTCTAACTCACCACTAAGTGTATGCAGTTTAATCTCAGGTACTTGTGATTGCAGTGCTCAGTCAAGAACATCCTCAGTAGCATTCAGTGGCAATATCAGATGAAAGACGTTTTTGTTTATTCTTAGTATTACGATGGAGTTTTTTATCCTCAATACGGCAACGGTTTTGTTCAAATGCTTCTACTATCTCAAGTATGTCAGCTTTTCTTGCACCTCTTGGTAATTCTATAATATGCTCATGTACAAATTGTTTTAACTGTTGTACTATTGCTTTTACATTAACAATTGGTGGTAGATTGCTGACCAGTGGTGAATTCAATGTAAGTACGGGTCTCAATTCAAGTATGTCAGGCTTTTGCACGTGACTTGGTATGTGTATTATATGCTGTTGTGCCATTTGCTTAAGCTGAAGCATGGTAGGCATGCTCATATAACAATCAGAATAAAATTGGAACTCCACTGTCCTACATGAAGATCTGACAACAACCTCTTAGGGGTCATGTTTTGGTGACCTATGTTATTACCATAATTGCTAATTTTATCAGCCAATCAGATGTACTCTTATACCGTTGCATTTAGGAGACTGAGTAGTATGGCTGAAGACGATCAATTTGTGCTGAACAATTTGATTCACTTTCAAATTTCTGAAAGCTGCATTTCCAATGTTGGGGAATGAGTAGGTCCCTTGGGTATGTCCACCCTTGTCCTTTGGAAAGGGGGAACAACCAACAAACTTCTTCCACAGGCCTTTTAGGGCATGACTTTGCTTTGACTGGGGATGCATTTCTTTAAAGAACATCTCCAATGGACCATGTTACTCATCAAGTTGATTTCTCTTCTTGGCCAGTTTTAATGGGTCAGGAGCTGATGCAAGCGACTGGTGTTGCTTGTCTCTAAAGTCATAAGAAGCCACAGACTGAATGAGCCCTCCAAAGAGTCTCTGTCTCAAGCCCTCCAAATTTTCTTACTGTGTTCCAGTAAGACCTTGGATGTGTCAAGAGCAACATCCCTGCGGAGGCGGAGAAGCTCCACTTTTAAAGCCATGGACAAAGATAACTTATGCCTAGAAGTCTTTGCCACTGCTACCAAAGAGCAATGAAGGGTATCTGGCAACTGAGATTCCTCCTTCATCAGGCTGCTGAAAAGAGGTCGGCATGCAAGGCTATGGTTACTCGTGAGTTAGCCATTTGTACTAAAGTTTCCAATATTGTAACTGGAAGGCAAGCCAAGATCAACATGGAATTACCCATTTCTCCTGCCATGACACCCAAACTTGGAGATTTAATGGGCTAGGAAGAGGCATGAATCCTTTACCTAGCTGCAAAGACCAGGGTGGGTGGGGGGTGGCACAGACCACTCTTATGTTATCTAGCAAAGTCCTGGCTCTTAAAAACTTTTCAAGAAGAAATTTTATCATAATTGAGTAATGAAGCAGCAACAGTTCTTTGAGATAATGTTGTGTAAATATTTGTCTATTTTTATTAATTGCAGTCATATTTGAAAATGGATCAGCTTCATTTCTATAACACTGGACAACAAATTTTTACAAAAGTCATGTTACTGAAATAAAATTAGTCAATTCTTATCAATTTTTATGTGCTGAACACGAATATGACAGTCAAATTGCAAAATTGGCTCTAGTTTTTTTGTAATCTGCAAGAAATTAATGTTTACATAACGAAATGCATTCCAATAGTAAAAGGTCAACTGTAATAGCCTACCTATAAAAAATCAAGTCATTGACTACATCTTAGATTTCTTCGCCTGTCTCTTGTACAGCTGTTCGGGAGCATCTCTGAGGAGTGTCCAGCAGTAGTCAGCCAGCATTGTAGTGGACCATTTTCCCTGGTATCTTTGTTCCATTGTTGCGATATCTTGATGAAAACGTTCGCCGTGTTCATCACTAACAATACCACAGTTGCTAGGAAAGAAATCCAAATGGGAATGAAGGAAGTGAATCTTTAGAGACATATTGCAGCCAAGTTTCTTATACTTCATCAACATGTCTTCTACTAGTTCCTTATAGTTTTCTGCCCTAACATTTCCGAGGAAGTTTGTAGAAACTAGGCGAAAAGCATTCCATGCTTGTTTCGCGTCACCTTCCAGCAAGTTGTTGAACCGGTCATCTTTGAAAAGCTCTCGAATCTGAGGACCCACAAAAACTCCCTCTTTAATCTTTGCTTCGCTGAGTCGAGGGAATTTTTCATGCAGGTATCGGAATGCTGGCAAAGTCCGGTCAATGGCTTTCACGAAGTTCTTCATCAAACATAGTTTGATGTGAAGGGGTGGTAGCAAGATTTTCTGAGCCTCAACCAGAGCTGGGTGTTGGATATTCTTCTCTCCAATGGCTACATTCTGCCTGTGAGTCCATTCCTTCCTCATGTAGTGCATTTCCCTTGCTCGGCTATCCCACTCGCATAAGAAACACATGTATTTTGTATATCCTTGCTGCAGTCCCATTAAAAGGGCAACTACCTTCAAATCACCACAGAGGTGCCAGCTGTACTTGTTATACTCAATGGAATTCAGTAGCTGCCTTAAGTTATCGTATGTCTCTTTCATGTGGACAGCATACGCTACTGGAATAGATGGAAGAATGTTTCCATTGTGCAAAAGCACAGCCTTGAGACTCAGTTTCGAAGAGTCCACAAATAGTCTCCATTCTTGTGGGTCATGAGTGATTTTTAAAGCATTCATGAGGCCCTCAATATCGGAACAGAATATCAGATTACTTTCCTTTCTGAAGAAAGGCTCCAATTGCTGGTGGCGCTTTCGATATGCAGTAATTGTGACATCTTCTTCTAGAAGATTCCATTGTTGGAGTCTTGATCCTAGCAATTCTGCCTTGTTCTTTGATAAGTCCAAATCACGAATCAGGTCATTTAGTTCTTCCTGTGTTATTCTGTGTGGGGTTGATGATGCACCACAGTGAAAATCTGGATCACTGCATGCTGATGGACCAGGAGAAGAACAGGTCGACTCACCTTTGTCTTCGTCAGATGAATCAAGAGAATATTCTGCTGGAGGTTCTGGAATAGGAAGTCCCTCACCATGTGGAACTGGTCTCAATGCAGACGGAATGTTTGGGTAGACTATTCTCGACTTCTTTCGCTTCGTTATTCCGCCGGAAAGAGGAGGAACCAAGCAGAAGTAACAGTCATTTAGGTGGTTGCTTGGCTCTCTCCACACCATTGGGACTGCAAACGGCATTGATGACCTTTTGCAATTCAACCACTGTGAAAGCTGTGTTGTACATGTAGCACAGCATATATGCGGAGCCCAAGGCTTGTCTTGGTCACCAACCTTGCATCCGAAGTAAAGATGATATGCCTTCTTCACTTGAGAATTGATACTTTTCTTCTGGTTGGCAAATGTCACTTCCCCACAAATATAGCAAAAATTGTCCGCGGTATTAACACACTTTCGAGGCATTACTGTTCTTTATTGTACGTAAATGGATAAAATAATAAGTTTTATGTAACAGTAGCTTGAACTGTCTCGCACAACGTCTAAAATATTTTAAATGCTGAACCTATCTGATTGGGCTTTATATAGTACACTGCTTACGTCAGCTTCAGCAGCCGCCTGGCATTAGTATAATAGGCCTACACATGTATAGTACACTGCTGACGTCAACTTACTTCAGCAGCCGCATGGCATTAGTATTGCATTGCATCAGAAAATGATGCAATCAACTGTGGATGATGTGAGCATGATGGTATTATGCAATGTTACATCATTATTCCGGATGTTGCTGCAGTCCTACTGGAGAAATTTACACAGTGAAACATAGAAAATGAGGTATATGAATATCTTCAAAACGAGAGCCAATAAAAAATTTTCACGGTTATATTCGTGTTCGGCACACCAAAATACTACAGATTAGGGCCTTTTCAAGTCAGTAATGATTTCACTGTTGACCAGTGTAATGCTAACGAGCTTCAGTGTGTTCTATTTATGCTTTCTATAAACAAACTACTATTAATAATTTACATTCATTTTCTCTTCCTGGTAAATAAAAGTTATCATTCTAGACATATTACTCAGAATTCATGCAATCAGGCAACATTTTAAAATCAAAACTTCACTTTGACCCGTTTTATTGCATGGGACAAAGATAAAGTTGATTTCTTCTTGTTTGACTAGGAACTATCAAGGCAGCAAACTGTGAATGTACCAACTTGTGATTGTGCATGACTAATTCTTTCTGTGACCTGCGGAGTTGACACAATTAGCGTAGAGTTATTTACCAATATAACTGCTGTATAATAGGACTATTTAACTATTTAGACAGGGATTTGTTAAAGTGCTTATAATAGGACTTAACTGGCTTAGATACGGACTTCTTAATATGCTTACAATAGGAATATTTTACAGCGTTCAACAGTGATTTGTTTATGTGCTTACATCAGGACTATTTAACCATTTAAATGACTTCTGAATTTGTTAATCTGCTTACGATGGGACTATTTAACTGTCTTGGGAACTAGCTTATTTAGTTACAATAGGACCATTTAAATGAGTTAGACAGGGATTTGTTAATGTGCTTACAATAGGCCCATTTATCTGAGTCAGACAGGAATTTGTTAATGTGTTTACAATAGGCCCATTTAACTGAGTTAACCAGGGAGTTGTTAACATGCTTACAATAGGCCCATTTAACTGAGTTAGACAGGGATTTGTTAATGTGCTTACAATAGGCCCATTTAACTGAGTTAGACAGGAATTTGTTAATGTGCTTACAACAGGACTATTTAACTGAGTTAGACAGGGATTTGTTAATATGCTTACAATAGGCCCATTTAACTGAGACAGGGATTTGTTAATGTGCTTACAACAGGACTATTTAACTGAGTTAGCCAGGGATTTGTTAATGTACTTACAATAGGCCCATTTAACTGAGTTAGACAGGGATTTGTTAATGTGCTTACAACAGGACTATTTAACTGAGTTAGACAGGGATTTGTTAATATGCTTACAATAGGCCCATTTAACTGAGACAGGGATTTGTTAATGTGCTTACAACAGGACTATTTAACTGAGTTAGACAGGGATTTGTTAATATGCTTACAAAAGGCCCATTTAACTGAGACAGGGATTTGTTAATGTGCTTACAACAGGACTATTTAACTGAGTTAGACAGGGATTTGTTAATGTGCTTACAAAAGGCCCATTTAACTGAGACAGGGATTTGTTAATGTGCTTACAACAGGACTATTTAACTGAGTTAGACAGGGATTTGTTAATATGCTTACAATAAGCCCATTTAACTGAGACAGACAGGGATTTGTTAATGTGCTTATAATAGAGCCCATTTAACTGAGTTAGACAGGGATTTGTTAATGTGCTTACAATAGGCCCATTTACTGAGTCAGACAGGGATTTGTTAATGTGCTTACAATAGGCCCATTTAACTGAGTTAGACAGGAATTTGTTAATGTGCTTACAATAGGCCCATTTACTGAGTCAGACAGGGATTTGTTAATGTGTTTATAATAGGCCCATTTAACTGAGATAGACAGGGATTTGTTAATGTGCTTACAATAGGCCCATTTAACTGAGATAGGGATTTATTAATGTGCTTACAATAGGTCCATTTAACTTAGTTAGACAGGGATTTATTAATGTTCTTATCATAGGACTATTGAACCGAATTAGACAAGGATTTATTAATATGCTTACAAAAGGCCCATTTAACTGAGATATGGATTTGTTAATGTGCTTACAACAGGACTATTTAACTGAGTTAGACAGGGATTTATTAATATGCTTACAATAGGCCCATTTAACTGAGACAGGGATTTGTTAATGTGCTTACAACAGGACTATTTAACTGAGTTAGACAGGGATTTATTAATATGCTTACAAAACGCCCATTTAACTGAGACAGGGATTTGTTAATGTGCTTACAACAGGACTATTTAACTGAGTTAGACAGGGATTTGTTAATGTGTTTACAAAAGGCCCATTTAACTGAGACAGGGATTTGTTAATGTGCTTACAACAGGACTATTTAACTGAGTTAGACAGGGATTTGTTAATATACTTACAATAGGCCCATTTAACTGAGATAGACACAGATTTATTAATGTGCTTACAATAGAGCCCATTTAACTGAGACAGGGATTTGTTAATGTGCTTACAATAGGCCCATTTAACTGAGACAGGGATTTGTTAATGTGCTTACAACAGGACTATTTAACTGAGTTAGACAGGAATTTGTTAATATACTTACAATAGGCCCATTTAACTGAGATAGACAGGGATTTGTTAATGTGCTTACAATAGGCCCATTTAACTGAGACAGGGATTTGTTGTTAATGTGCTTACAACAGGACTATTTAACTGAGTTAGACAGGGATTTGTTAATATGCTTACAATAGGCCCATTTAACTGAGATAGACAGGGATTTGTTAATGTGCTTACAATAAGCCCATTTAACTGAGACAGGGATTTGTTAATGTGCCTACAATAGGCCCATTTAACTGAGTTAGGGATTTGTTAATGTGCTTACAATAGAGCCCATTTAACTGAGTTAGACAGGGATTTGTTAATGTGTTTATAATAGGCCCATTTAACTGAGATAGGGATTTGTTAATGTGCTTACAATAGGCCCATTTAACTTAGTTAGACAGGGATTTGTTAATGTGTTTATAATAGGTCCATTTAACTGAGATAGACAGGGATTTGTTAATGTGTTTATAATAGGCCCATTTAACTGAGATAGGGATTTATTAATGTGCTTACAATAGGCCCATTTAACTTAGTTAGACAGGGATTTATTAATGTTCTTATCATAGGACTATTGAACCGAATTAGACAAGAATTTATTAATATGCTTACAAAAGGCCTATTTAACTGAGATAGGGATTTGTTAATGTGCTTACAACAGGACTAATTATCTAAGGGGACACTCTACTGATATTATGAACTTCTAAGAGAGTGGCTGGAGTAGAGTCAAGTTGTTTACAATTTGCAACATGCACACTGGACAGAATGTTAATATACTGCCATGTTACTTTCATGTACTATGGCTGAAATTTCTTTGGATATTGTACTTGTGGAAATTGTACATGATCTAAGTACACAGCTAACTAAAATGACTCCTCTCTTGTACTAAAAATATCAGCCTGAATTACTTGAAAGTAATATGAATGTATGCCAACATTTTCTCTAGTGTGGAAGTTGCAAATGCAAACAACTTCACCTTAACCTGTCTCAGAAGTTCATAATATCTGTACAGCATCCCCTAAATCATCTCCAAACTTTGGTGTAGGTTTGAGAACTGAAATTTCAGTGCAGAAATGGCATTTCTTTTGTCAGACAGTGAGTTTGATCTTTGATCTAAAAACTGATTGATGTCTTCCTTACCACCACCCCCAGTGCAAGCCATTGACAAAGTGAAGTTGCCTTTTGTGATGTAGAGCTGTTACTGTGCAGAATTTATTTTTAATTCTTTAAGCCAGTGGCCCTGACCTTTTGATCCCCAAATCAACAGGTTTCTTCCTTACCCCAAGTGTAAATCATCCACAAAGTCTGGTCCAGGTCTGTGATGTAGAACAAATATTATCATGGGGAAAAAAATACTTTGGAATAATGTTTAATGTTTCTTCAATAACACTTACCCAATCATAATACAATGGGAATGAAATCTACTATCTTGTAAATACAGCCCTCTAAGGATTGTTTTCAGCAAGTGCCAAAAGTTTTCTGCCCACCAAGGTGGGAGTTATGTAAGAGTGATCTTCCCTTGGATTGTAAGCCGAATCCCATCCATACATCAGTTACTGATTAAGTGAATGTGCAAGCTCTATTAGGTTTTAATATAACTGCTAGGAGAGTGTACCTGTATTCTAATCAGGTATATAACATGCAAGGAAACATTTTTACTCCATCAATTGGTTTTTTTCTTAAAATACCTTCCCCAATCATAATGGAATAATAGGGAAGGTGCGGAGTTGCAATCTCTTACAACAGAGATAACCCAATCTTCAAGATCCATTAATAAGATTTAGCTAAATCTGATAGTATGTTGACTACACTTGGATATTTAGCTTGCTAGGTATGTAGTTAACTTCACTTTGAATTTCTTGGCTATGATGCCATCTGAGAAAATCCTTGATAAACAGGCAGAGGTCTGGGACTGGTTTCCCTTGTAATCTAATGTAATCAAAGACAGTTGATTTGTCAGAGAGAATGAGAATGAAAATATCATTTCCAGACAGTCTTCTGAGATGACTGAATGGTATGCACTATGGTCTTTATTCCAGGTGATAATAAATGTATGACGAGTGTTCCTGGAGGGAGTTAGACCCTCCCCCACTCTCCATTTCTATGAAAGAGGTGGGTACTCCAGCACATCCTGCTGGCATCTGAGCAGATCTTTTGCAGCAGATGCTCCTGTTCTGGGATACCCACCTTGAGTTAAGTAAGGTCTTCCCATATACTGATATGAAAGAGCACATAATTCCAAATGACTAAAATGACTGGATAGTATAATTTTGGATTTGTCCTCGTTGTCAGAGTATTCATGGCAAAACAGTGAAACAAGCAATGTGTGTGTGTGTGTGTGTGTGTGTAGGAAGGTAGGAATGTAAGTAGATAGATAGGTATGTAGGTACATATGTACATACATAAGTATGGCATGTAGGTATTAGTGTTTAATGGTATCTCCACAGAAATGGCTATATGGCACCAATTAAAAGTAAGTTCTCAAAATGTTAAATGGTGAATTGCACAAACATTTTAGATAAAACCTTCCAAATAAATGTAAACTTGAAATACTAAAATATAAAAATGTGAAAATTCTGTAAAACACATCACATAAAGTAAGACACAACAGCCAAAAATACAAAATCCCTAAAACATACAGTCAAAATCTGATATATAGGCTAGAGACATTTACACCCCATACATATAATCCCACCAAATGCATTGACACCTGTAAATATATTGAGCAGAACCATGGCATGCACAAGTGTCATGTTACACTTCCTGTGAAGAGGATGCTAATGATAACAAAAAAATTTCTATCGCAATTACATGCATGTAGTAATAAATGATTGTTTGACAGAATTCTTAGATAAAGTTGAGTACTGTATCTGACTATTATTAAGTACCACAGACTCCTAAGGCAAGCTACTTAAAATGGCATCAGTACACTTACTCTATGATGAAGCTAGAAAAATGAAGTGTGAAATATTCATCTACAATGAAGAGTGAGAAATTGACACAAATACAGATGGAATATACTACCCTGTGTAAGAAAACTTCCCAGGAACAATCAAATGGGGAAAAGGTACAAGTGGATGTCAGTTTTGTAAGATCTCAGAAATGATCATGCGTCCTGGCTAGAGCTACAGTATTAACTAACATAGGGAAAATATTTGGTGGCAATCCCTCTACCCAAGGGGATATCACTCTTGAGTTACTGTGCAGAAATGAATACTATAACAGATGGATTGACAGTTGAATCAACAACATCATAACAAGTAGACTCCAAATTATGGTGGAGTTGATGACTTACAACAATAATGGACTAGTCAGGGAAGGAGAGCGTCTAGACCACATCAGCAGATGGGTGGGGACACTTTCACATTCTTTCAGGCAGTGCCTTCCATCTTATGTTGGGCATATAACAATTAAATAATCAAGAATGATGCATTAAACATTAAATTTTTATTTATTTATCCCACCAGCCACCAAATGGCACATGCATACACACACACAATAAACATATAAGACATGAATGTGTACAGGAAATTATCTGCCACCCAAAACCAAGTCTCCCTGTGAGCTAAAACACCTCCCTCGTATCCTTGAGGGCAGAATTTACTTCTTTATAAAATTCTGAATTAGCTTGAACCCTGATTACTGTGTCAAGACTGCAGATTGCAGAACCTTAATTTCTTCATTTTTACCATGAAAACATGCAAAATAATTACTAATCCATGTAAAATGTAAATAGTTGTATAACATTTTTGAAAAAGTTTTGAAACAAAGAGGATGAAAGTACATGAGACATATTCCATCCATCATACATATGTCTCAGGTTTGAGAAAGAGAGAGAGAGAAAGAGAGAGAGAGAGTTACTTTCTTTGTAAAATACTATTTTAAATCAGTTTTGTGTCAACATGTGCAACTTCACAATGATGAACACTGACCTTGATAAAAATTTTGTAACAGCCAAAGATAAAAGAAACATTTTATAATGTTGTGTGACTGGCTTCAATTTATACACAGGTATTATGGAATGTTCATATTCTATTTATACACAGGTGTTATGGATAGTTCATAATGTTCAATCAAGTGGGTACCATGGCACTCAAAGTTTATTTTTTGTTGTTGAAATCATTAGTGGCACTCTGGCTGCCACAATGTAGACTGCATCATCAATTCTGAAAGCATATGAAGTTGGCAGTGTGCTTCTCATGATTTTTCAGCATAAAAGACACCCCATCGCTGATCCCCCTGGCCAGATCTCTCTACTTTGTCCTTCCATCCAGTAACGAGGTACTCATAGTCCTCCAGAGAGAACTCCTGCAAAATAACGTTTTACAAATAAACAAGTACACAAGAAATCTGTTCATGCCTTCTACAGTGAAATAAATACAAAACTTCTCAAACCCATGGAGAGATTGATAAACAAGGGCAATTGTACTGGCACCATCTACAATTCTACATTCATGTCAGGACACAGAGCAAGAAGGGATGGGTATACATGTCATGCCCATAATCAAAGCACTGCTGTAAAATGTGTGAACTTGACCCAATGTAACAAGTCGGAGATAGCATGTCTCAGAATGAAATATCTATGCTTGACGATGATTTACCTAAAGTGTAAAAATCGATGATGGCGTTTAGGAAATACAGGTAAATTAACAACTTTAACAAAAACTCTAATGCAAATTTTCTAAGAGAATGCAAATTTTCTAAGAGTGTGACTTTGACCACAAGGTCAAGGGCACAAACAAGTGTGCTGCAGAATGAACTGTCTTAGCTTAATAATGATGAAGAAAATCCATCTATGTGTTAAAGAAATACATGAGGCCCAAGATGAGTACTCCACGATTCATTTCAGAAAGCAAGATTATAAAATAATGTCATAAAATAATACACAATAAATGTGATAACACAAATGAAAAATATTTCATGAACTTTAATTAAAATAGCAATACTAGCAACTGTCAAACTTTATTTCATTGCAAATATCAAATTTGCTTCACAATATTTAACAATGTCAAATTTGGCACGTTTTAAGAACACTTCTCTGTAAATAAATATATAAATTTGAATATCGTTTTGACAATATGTTAATACTGTTGTGAAATTACTTGCTAAACAAATAAAAAATAACTGTGTAAGGAAACCCTGATCCTTGAATATAACATTGTACATAGTTTATGCTAGCCTGCAATAGTACATTTTCACTAACAATATTTCCATTTTATTATTTTCCGCAGTAATAAATGACAAGTTATTCATTAATCCCTAATGTATAATTTTCCTAATATCTGTAAATTGATTTACTGAAACTATTAATCTTGTATTTAAAAAATTATTTTTATATTTGGTTGTAATTTCTTTTGCAAGCTGAAGAACTACTGAACCTCAAACCTGTCACTGGCAATTGTCAGTAAACATCCCTTACCATACCTTAAAGTGTAGATCTTTAAAAGTTAAAAAAATTGTTTAAAGTGCGTATGATTTGATAACTATTTCTGACTGCAATGAATTTTATTAATATGTGCAGTTCATACTTATAATACTCAATGGACATCTTGACTTAAATCTCCTTACTAAAGTTCCTCGAAGTTGGATCAAAGATACAGTCTCTATAGTGGCAACACACTTTTAGCCAGTCAGTCTAATTCATCTAAAAGAATGATAATTTATTAAGTTTAGTTTATGCACAACTTGATGATCTTGAGTTATTTTAGGTACATACTGCCTATTTTGCAATGGGCTTTGTCTGATAATGACCATTAAGGAGGAATTTTGGTGTAGTAAGCTGATGTAATTCGAATTATAAGGCTTAGTCACTGGCTAACACTCGTATAGGGGTGTTGTACATGTACCTTGTACTGAGAGTCAGACGGAATGATGCAAGAGGCTATTATTAGCCTCTTTACTTGCTGTCATCATGAGGGTTGTTGAAAAATCACATGGGGTGAGCATGGTTAGAACTTTTCCTATTGGTTGGCATTGGCAGTTGAATTCAAAGAGCCAACCAAGTAGATAAGCTTATGTAAGATTGCATGATCAGTCACTTCTGGATTTTCAAAGGTACAGATAATGGATCTCAAGTCTAAGCATCAAACTGTTCTTTTGAATTGGTGTTGGCCCACCACCACCCGTCACCACCCACTGATGCCTACATCATGGTTTGTGCCCTTGGATTGTTCATGCTTTTGGTTTCAGTGCTTTCTCATAGGGCTGCCATGGGCTAGGGTGTGGCATCCCCACCCGTATTTTCCCCCCAATTGGATACTCATAAGCTATACTAATAATGTAAAGGTCATGCCTGTTTAATACATTTCTGTCACAGTTTAAATTGTAAAAACATAAGAATACTTTCTTCATGCTGGGATCAACATAGCTCAATTCTACTAATCTGGGATCAACCCAGACTACACTCTTTTTACTAGTATGTTTGGATCAGCCTAACACTTAGTCTACTTAAGCTGGGATCAGGTAAGAATACACTGAATGCTGGGATCAGCCTAGCACAGTCTGCAGAGGCTGATCCATGCTGGAATCAGCCTAGCACCAATTATACTTGAACTAGGATCAGTCCAGAGTACACTATAATGCTGGGATCAGCCTAGCACAGATTTGCTTGAAGATGGGAGCAGCCCACTAGAATACACTATTATGCTGGGATCAGCTTAGAGCATAGCATACCTTAAGCTGTGATCAGCCCAGAATACACTCCAGTGCTGGGATCAGCCTAGTACACATTTTACTTGAGCTAGGATTAGCCTGGCACCAATTCTACATGAGCTGGGATAAGCCCAGAATACACTGTAATGCTGGGATCAGCCTAGCACCGATTGGGAATCATAGTCTTGTACATCCAGACAAGAGCCAAAAAAATTTAATATATTTTAATTAAGTATTTATGTTATTTTAGTTATGATTTTGATATTGTAGAATATTGGAAATAATAAATAGTGGCATGTTTCACAGAAAGTGAGAGACAGAATGAATGCATATACTCATGTGTCCTATATTTTCTTACAATGCATGTATTACATCTTTCCTCTTACAATTTGGTATTTATTGTTGTGCATAAATTGTTGATATAAACCCATATAACAAACTATATAAAACATGGATCGGAAATCATATGCAGGATTATGTCATTAATATGCATGTCATGCTCAGTATCAAACTTGTCCTAGATCCTGATATACATTTAATGCATGCCAAGATTTATCAAAATCAGATCAGAGACAGACTCCAGCATAGTATTACTCTGCCAACCAGCTGCAAGTTCATCTAAGTAATATGCAGAAAGGTTGCTCATATCTGAACTCATATGAGGGACTGATGAAATAAAGCTACATGTTTTGTCTTAGCTTCTTACCAGAATATGACCAGAAGCTATTAATGGTTGTAGGAAACGGTAATCAAATAAACTTTAACCACAATCTCAACACAGATTATCTATAATTGCAATCTTCACCCCAAGGTCAAATTGGCCAGCAAGCATGCCGCTGAACAAACTGTCTTAGCTTTGTAATAATTCAAACCAAATGCAACGAGAATCTATAAAGCAAATGAAATACTTTTAACAAACTGCTGACAATGTTAATGCAGCTGCTATCCTGGTGTCGGAAAGGCGGCTGATATGTCATACTTCCCACAATCATGAGCTCCATAAAAATGTTGAAACTTGTCCTGAAATTTCATACATTATTTTTCACCACATTATCTCTTACCTTGATAAATTCTTCTCTGATACTGGTTATCCTTTCCAACTCCTTCTGTAGACAGGCAACAAATAGATCTGTTCGGTCATCAGCCTGTATATTACAAAATCCAGCTTCCTTCAGGACCTAGATCAACAAAAATAACAACTCTTGCTGATGTTATTTAATCTATATCCCTTTTAGATTACACCTGATAGCCCAAAAGTTCATGTTTGGTGGCCATTGAAGTGGAGAAAAGCAGAGAATGAACAAAACAAAAACAATGATCTCAGTATAGGAGCAACCAACCCAAGTATGTGCCAGCCCCTGGCATTTAACAAAAAACCTATGAGGTGCACAGTACATTCACCGAACAATGCCAAAACATACAGTGAAACTAATGACGCCAATATGGTTCATAAGTGATATCAATAATTTTTTAATGAATATCACGAAAACACAATAAGTTCAAAGCAGGAAGCACACATACATATCTTAAGCTTGAAAGGAATGAACTGCAGGTATAATTGAATATATGTGACTTGTGGTACCAGGTATCCGTTTTGATACCAATACTCTGATAAGATGGAGTCCCAAAGATGGGTTTAGTCATTCTTGCAAATTTGCTCATGATATTCCTTACCTCTAAAACATGTTTAATACAAAATGAATGTTGAAATATTAATATACCAAATACATCTAGATATGATTCTGATTGTCTCCCTTTCTTCATTCCTCTCTGGCAATGCACACACACTATAACATGAGAGCAACAAGGAAAAATAGAAAAGAAAGTAACAATACTGCCCAGAGTTGGTATGGTATATTTTGAAGTGCTCTTTCATTCCTGATAATGTTTTTTCCCTTCTATTTACTGTAGATATAATAAAATTACTTCTTGCTATTTATGAATGTTTTAAAGAATACATGTATGTCAGAATTTAGTCATAGTACTATACTGCTAGGATTGATATATGTAGACACATTTCATAAATGATTGTAACAAAATTCTTTCACCAGTCTGGTGGCCAATGCAGTTAGAGCATCTGCCTCAGATGCAGGTTTGAACCTCAGCTAAGTCATACCAAAGAGGTTAGTGTGAGAACTGGTCAGCCTGTGTCTGGATAATGTGAATCTGGTGGGACATGATGTTACATGTCAACAGTATGATGCCCCAGTGCTAGATATCACTATAAACTGCCACACTGCAGACATCATAGCGATATGACTAATATTGTTAAAGCTACATTAAAAAACCAAAATCACACAAGAAATCTATTGTACATACTTGTGTTTAAGTTCAACTGCAAACTACACAAACCTAATCTGGCACTGCTCAAAGCACCAGCATATCAAGGTCCAGGTTGTTTGTGCATAGACCCAGAACTGACAGTGCATTATGTGTTGGCAGGTCTGGGTCTATGCAGTCATCAGCTGGATCGGACTTGTAAGCAAGTAAATATGGTAATTCACTTTTTGCACTTACATTGCCGTACTGTACTGGTGAAAGCAAAGTATATCCCCTCTGCTTAACATAGTCTTTGAACTGGTCTGAGTGCTCCCCTGGACTGCAACAGTAATCAGAAATCAACAACTTTCCACCTGGCTTCAGCCATTTCTGAAAAAAGCATTAAATTAGGTATAATCTTTAATGGCAAATAAAAACCTCATAATGACCAAATCATGCACACTGAGAATATGATAAATTATGTTTACCTGTTTGTCTTAAGCCAAATTAAATTAAATAAAATTAAATTACTCCTCATTATTACATCCTGAAATATTTATCAAAAATTAACACAAAATGGTAGATCAGTATAGCAGTCTTCTACTAAAATAAACCACTGATTAATAAGGAAATTATTACTAAATTGCTCATTAAAATCCAACTTCATTCTTGTTCTGTTTATTGCCAAACTATGTTTGTAATGACCAAATTTACTGGTCCCTTCAAGTTTAAATATCCATAACTGGAGTAACATGATCAATTACATAAAGTGATAAGCCCTTTAATCACACATCTCTTCATGTACATATATATATATACACCTATTTCATTAACATGTACATGATTTTATGTCTATAGTGGTGGGGTTTGTTCTGACATTTTCTCTTGGCACAGTTTGTTAACTAAAAGTGATACTGACAAAGTAACTCTCCAGAATACCTACAAAGAACCTCTTGAAGAGTGTCAGTTTTTCTGGAATATGCAGAATTGTGTCACGACTGTAGACAACATCAAACATAGCTGGAGTGTAATCTCTCTTTGTTACATCAGCAATCTCGAACTGGACTTGCTACAAAAGAATTTGCAGTGTAATTTATTTGTCAGAGAAAGATGTAAGCTTTCAAGAATATTCAAAATATAAGTCATGATTTATTCTTGCTAAATGTTGTTTGATGAAAAGTACATCTTAGACGATTGGCTCTATTTATACATGTCAACTGTGATTCAATTCAAAACACCTCAATCTGATTCACAATAAACATTAAACAAATGTTTCAAACAACATTACTTAACAAGCAGCATGCTTGATAACATAATTAATATACTAATAACTTGTGAAAAAATGACTCCATGCATAACCTTATTCTAAATACGTTTTTACCACAAAATGTAAATTTGTAGTAAATTAAGTTTCTTTGAGAATCCCTACCTGATCATATTACCTATTAGGAAAATAAATTCCACTATACTCCCAAATTCAGACTTCCCTAAAGGATGAATATATATATATATATATATATATATATATATATATATATATATATATATATATATATATATATATATATAGTAAATGAAGGGAAGTAGTTTCTACTGATTTCCTTCTCCCACTAGGTGGCTACCTATATACCTGATGTGTACCAGTTTAAACTTGAGTAAAAACCATAAACAGGTTGTTCACATTGGTGGAGAATGGTGAAAGGGATTGACAGTACATCTCTCCCTCGATAACTCGCGCACAATGGGGTCCACAAACATAGACCACACTATAAGCAAGGCGCGAGTTACCAAGGGACCTCCTAAAATTGAAAAAAGAAATCGCTTTGACATTGAGAAAACCATAGGATGGAGCAGAGTTAGAGAACTGGGCTGTGACTGAATCCTCATTTTACAATCACGTTGATAATAATTTTTAATAATGTGCTTTTTCTAATGAAGTTGTTCGCTATTCTCTTTAAATAACATTTTTTCTTCAAAATATCCAACATATGAAAGATCGTTCCAACTGGTTTGAACAACCGTCACGTGTATGTGAAAAATCTGTGAATTACGTCACTGCTTTTTGTTTTCTTGATGAGTTTGGTTCCCATAGTGGTGTTTAATAGTATCCTGCCAAATCAGTAGTCCATAATTTGGGAACTAGACTAACTGTTGATACACCACCAAACAAGATTCCTTTTTTTTCAAAAACAAGCGACATTTATTTCATGACATGTCTATGTCGAAACTCAATTTTTTACTGTTCAGTTAGTACAATGTTAATGTTGTGATTTCACTGGAAGTAATAATGAAATTTCTTATCATCCCTGAAGATATCTCTAAATGCCAGTTCAAGAATTCTCTGAAACTCACTTGCCCACAATGGTCCGTATCTGTGAAATCGAGCTCTTTATTTTATGAAGTATTCATTTCACTTGGCTGCCTTGTTATCTTTGATCACTGTTATGAAAGAGTCAGTTAATTTAAGGTAGTTTCTGTTACTACACAATAACAGTTATTACAGTGTTCGATTGATCAAATGAAGTGAGTTCACCCGACATACGACTGAGGCCACTAGATTTTAAGTTAGTGTGATTTTTGTGCCTTTTAACTTTTATTTTATTCCCCCTCCTTTTTTTAATTCAAAGGACATAATTAACGTGATAATACAAAAAAGGCCAGCTTATAATTCAGTACAACAACACAACAAATACTTCCGGAAGTCAGTTATCAAAACACGGTCGGCACTTAATTAGGTTCTCAGAGAAATGTTCGTGGACATAGCTGTTAAGGTAGATTGACACATTTTACGTTTAATTACAAGAGGACACATTGCATTTATGATGATCACACTTAAAAGGAACTAAAAAACTGAACTAGAACACAAATTTCAATTGATAAAAAAATTATTTAATTTGTATTTATTTATTAAAGTACTGCCTCCACTCGGCGTAAGTGACATTTTCATTGATCAAAATTTCCTTACATATCGTTAATTTTGGTGTACTAGGAATGTCATTTAGAAAGAAAATGTAAAAAATTGTATAAGCTATATTTAAATTTGATATTTCATAGTGTTGATTACAATTTCCAGGTCCTATCTACCGTTTTCAATGATAAAATGAGCAATAGATGAAAGTTTCCATTACCAATTTTGATCGCGAGTTTCTTCAAGTTCAACAAAGAAGGATATATTTTTAGGGTATTTTCGAGTTTAAAAAATGGGATCCAAGCCTTACACCGTGTTATAAGTGGGTTCGCGAGTTATCAGGGGGTGAGTTATCGAGGGAGTGGTGTATTGTGATCAGTGGGCATTCTCAGGGAATCATAATTTACTTTAAAAAATTCCTTGCTCCATCAAGTTCTCCACCAGATCACATTAACATTAGGAGAATAGGTATAAAGAGGAGGAAAAGCATCCAACCTCTACCAACATCCCCCCTTGAAACAAAATGACTGCTCCCTAAGGAAGCATGAACTTTCTTCAAACGTGATGGTGGAACAACTTGAAGAATATGAGCAAATTTGCAAGGGGACTCCCATGGGGTCCTGTACCTGGATATTGCTTTACCAACAAAAATGTCTTGGCCAAATCCAACAATAGCTATAAAAACCATAACCAGAATTTATGTTGTGCTGTCATGAACTAGGCATGGCAACTGTCTGAACAGCTACCAGGGGCTTCATGAGTTTCAACTTTTGCTTTCGTGAGTGCATATCCTGGCAACAGGAGCAGGAGCAAGTAGACAGAGCATGCCAGCCGATGCAAGGCTCCATTTTGTAAGCAGAGATCTGCATCGAATGTATCTGATCCTGAAACAAGATCTAGAAGCCAGCGCATGTCGGGTCATGTCATGCTTTCCCACCCAAACATATAGGATTAGCTTTTAAAGGATGCTGGAGACATTCTCCTTACATCAGAAGTGGGCAAACTACGGCCCGCCAAGGGCTTTCATGCAGCCTGCCAAGGGTTTTCATGTGGCCTAGGAACAAGTCATCATTCGCACTGACTCTGTTTATGTTACTCTGTTTATCAAATAAATGTGCTTCTTTTGAAGTTTAAGTTTAAGTTTTCAAATATTAACAACATATTAACAACTGAAAATTAATTAGATGTTATTTAGAAAAACCTTTTGTTTTTGCTATTTCAAATATTAATTATTTTACTTAATGAACTATGCGGCCCGTGACAAGGTGTAAATTTGTGTATGCAGCACTTGCACTGGAAAGTTTGCCCACCTCTGCCTTACATTATGTAAACTGGCTTCTGTAGTTTTGCCTCATCCAATGGATCAAATAAAGAGAGAGTGCAAAAGATTATTTTTTGATTTCCTGTATACAGCAATATGTTCTACGAGTTGAAATCATGCTGCATCATTAGTACAACTGACCCATCAGAATGAAACTGCATATAATTTGAATCGATGGACAGTGCATGTGGCTCATGCACCCTGCATGCTGAAGTTAGTGCCATCAGGTGTTATTATACAATAACAGCTTCAGTGAGGAAAAACAACTGGGAACAAACTGTGAAGAACAGTGTCACATCAAGACCGAGGAGAGGTTCCATTTGTGAAACAAGGTGAGGGAGCGGAACCTAGACAGATCTAAATTGGGCAATATCTTGGATGGACCTTTGTTGTTACCAATATTTCCTCTTTCATGATGCCTGAACATGTCAGAAATAATGAAACTACAGTCCATGATAGTGAAATGAACTAACTTCCCAAAAGAAAAAGAAAGAAGTTAGCCAACTGGGGAGTGGAGGCTAACAGAGGCGCAATATCTTTGACCTGAAACATTCAGTAAAAACACACACTTCCCCTCATATGCCTCTTTATGATAGAAGTGCAGAACAGATTTTCAAACAGCCTCCCCTACAAAGACTCAAACATGATCAAGGAATTTCTCAGGACACATATAGAGTACCAATGATCTCAACTGCTTTAACAGCAAGGAAGTCACCATAGTCTCTTGGAGACATCTATTATAAGACCAAACATATCGATAATTCAGGATCTGTCCCATCTGAGAAGAGCAATAAAAACTATTTTCTGAGCATCTGTCACCATCTCTTCTAAATTAGCTTATGGATCACAGCCAACAGGTGAAAGACACAAACCCACTTCCCCTCCCAGCTGACTGACAGGGCACTGATAGCCCAGACCTCTGTGTCTAAGAATAAGTAGACACAGGTGGAGAGTTTTATTGTTCCATCCTATCACAAATAGGTCTAACATTAGCCAGTCCCACAAGGTGCACATTTTATTAAAGACAGATACAGAGAAGAAGCTGGCCTTTCCGTAACAATGAATTGGTCAGAAAATTGAACTTCCTGGGATGTGTTAGTTTTGTATGCATATATGGTACTGGGCACACCAACAGAGAAACTTCATAAAATCCAAGGGTTGTACTGATCACTTGCTACTAAACGTTGAGAATCAAGGCAGCAAGTGTGCCACCCAATCTGAGTCTTAAGCAGAGAGTGACATCTGTCATAATCTGGTGATCTAAACTGCCAGAAACAGGATGTCACTATGATGAGTGGAGGGGATTAATAGTCATGTGATCAGGTAAGTTAAGATAAGAAGAGGAAGAAATGCATGTCAAATTTAAATTGCAGATGTAGTTAGGGTGTGTACCACTCTACTGATTACTCTGACTATCTGACACACTGATTTCCAAGCGTGCTTGCTCCCTGCCATCTTAGCTAAATGACTGAATGCAAAAAGACACTAAGTCCAAATGCAAGCAAGTTGATACAATGTTCCTCACCAGCGTAAATACTGTGTAAAGTCAATTTTGTCTGTATCAAAACTAGCTAAATTTTAATGGTATGAGCAAGTGTGTCACTTGTACCAGTGGTTTGAGAATGTGGCTGGCAAGTTACTCACCAAAACAGGGCCTTCAAATTCCTGGGGTCTAAAATCTTATCCAAGAGATGACTGATAATTTCACCAATCTTGGCCAATTGGGACAGATATCAGAATGATGGAAATTCCTCCTCCTCATCTACCGAGGTTTAACTCTGCATGCCATATTAACTGCTGAAGGAATATGTTGAAAGGGGTCAAAATCCTATGTATATTTCCTGTAATGCCACCTAAAAATTTGACTATGTTCATTCTATATTGAAAATGGAGTGTGCAGGCAAATCTGGGTCACCATTTTTTTATAAAGGGGCCATCTTCCTCCTGCACACCTTGCAAATATGGGCAGAGTATGCCATTCAGCAGGGATGATGATGCATCATTATCATGTATGGTGTGGCATCTACCCAAAGGGTATCCTAGCAACTTCACCATATCCTGAACAAACTGGGTTCCAGCTGGTGAATGCTAGTTTGGCCTGGCTGTCTAAATGACTGGTCAGCACAAAATGTGTGGCTGGTCCACTGTAACATGTGAATGAGATGTATTTAGTGGATCACACTGACTGACTAGAAGGGTGAAACCACTGTGGCTGACAGCACTGTTGACTGCATGTGGTTGACTTCTGATACAAGAAACTCCTGCTTGCCAGACCTGCACCTGAGTCAGCTGGCATATGACTTATAGCATTGGATTTAAGGACCAAGTCATCTCAATGGCACAAAGGCCTGCATGGGCTGTGGAAGGATAGGTGGCTTATGTCCAGTGGGCAGGCAAAAAGGTGTAAAAACTTCCCTGAATTTACTAAATGATCTGTCAACTTACACTTCTTGTATATTAGACAATCTACTCTGAAAAGACAAAGTGAGAAGACTACTGCATACCAAATAAATATAAAAAATTAAACCCACATCAGAAAACACCTATCAAAGAAAGATATAATAAACTAGTGTCTACAGCTCTATTTCAGAATACACAAAAGAATGAATTCAACATGCATGACTAAAGGGCCAGCCAACAAGTCAACGACGACAGGCAAAATAGTTAACAATTTCACCAACATTAAAATGTTATTTACAAGTAAGGTATATTGATAGAGTTACAAAAATAAAAGGATGGCTTGAAATGGTTAAATATTCACCAGATTCAAAAGGTCAAAAGGTCATGTTTCAATCTACAAGTGACAGTATAAACTAGTAAACAACCAGAATATCAGTGGTAACTTAGTGGGGGCAACGGGGAAGTAATTGGCAAGAGGTTTTTGTCTTTTTCTATATGATACATACATGGAAAGACAATTATTTTCTTTTAGTTATAGCTGGAATAAGAAGGTAGTGGACTCTTTCATCCTTATGTTCAAGTAATCAAGTAATGTATTTTGATGGAGAAATTATAACTCATCAATAGATTATATTCTGCACTTATCAAAACAAACAAAACAAAAGAGCAAGGAACTAATAAAATGTAGATTCTATACTGGACTGATGATAAAAAGTATGTAATTTTTCAGTTGGAAGATGGACAAATTACTTGCTTCAATTAACTTGAGTTCTCTTATGTTTGAACATTAAAAACAATTTATGTTGCATAATGACGTAGGTCCAGTCACCGATGGCATTTAAAAGCGTAGAACGACATGAAACTTAGAAACTAAGAGATCTTCAATAAAATATTTCCCAGCCAATTTAGTCCTCACTTTTTTATTGTTGCAAAAATGTGCCAATTTAGGTGCTCTTAATGTCACCATATATACTTGCTTATATGCTGAGTCCACCCCCACCCACCAAGTCACACCAAAGACTTACAAAAATCATACTAGCAGCTGCCTTGCTTGGTGCTCAGCATTTAAAGGTTTACATCAGAATTGGTCAACCTGGTGTCAGAATAATGTGAGTGGGTGGGACATGATGCTACATGTCTGTGGCATGATGTCCAAGTAATAGACATCACTATAAACTGCCACACTGTAGACATCATAGCAATATGATTGGAAAATTTTTAAAGATATGCTAAAAATGCAAATCACACACACATACACACATATGAGTCCAATAATATGCCATCAGATAATGTGGTTTGTTGCACTGATTATTCGTAACAAACTACATAAACCCAGATCTGCTGATGCATTATACAATGGATGATCTAGATCTCTGCATCTGTGCAGTTTGCATTGCACTTGACATATGCAAGCATATACTGTATTCTTGCCCATTTATGCCTTGTTAACTGCTGTAAACATGAAAACAATTTAAGATAACAGCCTCTTCTGCCAGCAATGCAATCTGGGTAAAGGTTTTTAGCAAAATTTATCACATGGCTAATTTGTATATTTTCTGTGTGTTTTTTTTTCTTAAAGGATTTTAAGAACAAAAGAGCCACACAACACCAGTGGTAAAAATATCCATATCTGCTAGGCCGGTAGAAATTGAAAACTTCGCTAGACAGGAAAACCTTTCAATCATATACCCGAAATTGATCAAGAATGTGAGAAGAATATGAAGATGTTAGTTAAAATTCATGCTATGTCAAATCTTGGAATGCTGACCATTTTTAAAAATGTCCAACCCTGAAAATCAAGATCTGCTCTTCATATTTGATAGCGGTTAACTTTTGTGCCTACCTCCTCCGATACCGCGATGTCCTTGGCTCTCTTCAGACCAATATTCACCATATTTGTAGACAGGTCTACTCCCACAACTTTTACTCCAAACTCCTGAAAAACATATACGTACCAAGTATGTTTCTTTACTGCGTTATCATGGAAACAGTCAAATTCAAATCCTGAATACTTGCAGGCTCTGCCCAGTCTAAGTGAAATCTTAAATATTTGCATAACATACCTAATGTAGTTGCAATCTGTAGTTTGTCTTGGTTTCCTGATTCTTTATTTAATGCATAGTCCAATCTACCATGTATACTTAAATATAAGTTGGATCCAACTGCAAAATGCATAGACCCAGGTCTGCCATCATATAATGTGCTGGCAGATCTAGGTCTATGCAGTTTATTAGGAGTAATCAGTAGAATAAAAAACATAGACCCTGATCTGTCAGCACATTATGCAATGGGAGATAAGGGTCTATGCAGCTTGTTAAGAGTAATCAGTAGAATAAACAACATAGGCCCTGATCTGTCAGCACATTATGTAATGGGTGATAAGGGTCTATGCAGCTTGTTAAGAGTAATCAGTAGAATAAAAAACATAGACCCTGATCTGTCAGCACATTATGCAATGGGAGATAAGGGTCTATGCAGCTTGTTAAGAGTAATCAGTAGAATAAACAACACAGACCCTGATCTGTCAGCACATTATGCAATGGGTGATAAGGGTCTATGCAGCTTGTTAAGAGTAATCAGTAGAATAAACAACATAGGCCCTGATCTGTCAGCACATTATGCAATGGGTGATAAGGGTCTATGCAGCTTGTTAAGAGTAATCAGTAGAATAAACAATATAGACCCTGATCTGTGAGCACATTATGCAATGGGTGATAAGGGTCTATGCAGCTTGTTAAGAGTAATCAGTAGAATAAACAATATAGACCCTGATCTGTCAGCACATTATGCAATGGGAGACAAGGGTGTATGGCATTTGCAGTTGGACCTGCCTTATAAGTAAGCATCAATGGTAACCTAAATTTTAAAATCTTATTAAATGTTCCACTGCATCAACTCAATAAATTTCAATCAGGGTTTTATTTTAATTAATGTGGTGCATGACTGACAGTAATTTAACATGCAATACAAAATATTCACACTGCCAAATTCAAACTACAAAAATATCCACACTGCAAAATCCAATCTATAAAATATTTACACTGCACAATCCAATCTACCGTACTTCATGCTATTTTGTGTACACGCATTTTTTTAATTAATTTCAGTGCCTGAAAATTTATATGTAAAATAAATAATTATCATTTAGTGGTACTGACTGTACGAAAAATAAAGGGATCGTACCTGAAAAATTTCTACGGAACACTTGCTACTCAACAACCTAACGGTACAAACGTACAAAGTAAATGAACATATTCTGTGTCATTCTGCTCTCAGCTCAAGAATCTTAATACAGTTTTAAAAAAAGTACTCCAGGATTTTTGTTGTTAGTGAATGAGGGAGAGAGGAGGGGAGGGTTATGTCTCATTGTGCAAGCTCATCTGAATTTAGAGTATCTGCAGCTGTTATGTTGCGTAATGTTGGCAAAACGATTAAGATGGTTTAAACATTGTATTGATTTGTAAAGCCAAGTGCCTTAGACCACCTAGCCTAGTAATGATTCATAAAAAGTAACATTTTTGTTGTTGTTGTAGGGTTTAACACCAATTTTCTGCACAAGACAGACTATACATGGTGGCCAATATTAATGGTAGAGAAAGAACCCCAGAAAACCCCAGAAAGAACCACCGACCCACAAGAAGCTACTGGCAAGCTTTCTCACCCACACTGGCTGAACCTGAGACTTGAACCCATGCAGACAGGTGAAATGGCAATGATCCACAGTGGTGAGCACTTTAGACCACTTGATTACTTGGGGCCCCTTAGAAATACAGAAGCTACTGCCTCACACTGACTAATAATGATACATCAAAAGTAGCTGGCATGGATGGAAAAAGTAGACAAGCAATATGTTTGTGTCAAATCTATAATAAACAGACTGATCTGCAAATCAACAAAAAATATCACATTAATCAAAATTAACAAATTAGATATATAACCCTTTTATCTTTACTGCCCACATTTGTATTGCTAATTATTTTAATTTGTAGTGCCTTGTAACTTTGACCTAACAGATATTTCATTGTGTTCCCAGTCTGAAAGCTTTGAAGATAGTGACTTGTAATTCTCAGTAAATTGCGACAAACCTTGGCCATATAAAAAGCACTACCACCAATTCCACAGCCCACATCAAGTACAACCTGGTCTTTCTTCAGATCTAACCTTGATACAAATTCCTGAAATTATAAAAAGTAACATGAAATACAAGAAACTGCCACTAACATGACAATTATCCCCATTTTCCTCCCTGTAAAGACTGGAGGATGAGGAGCTGAGTGTAAGTCTGAGTCAATCAAAGGCAAATAATTCAAATGAAAAATGGTCAAAACCTTTCTTGAAACTGACATCAACTAAGGTCATACTAAATATGAAGCTTCACAGATAATATCACTTAAGACCAAAAATATGAATGCTAGTTGCACATGTCATTAAAATATTTTAAACCAAACAAGAGCCCAAACTGCAGCTCTTCAAGCTCTCATTTGAGCCTTTGTCAAGATAATGCTTTTCATGAAAACTGGTTTGAATCAAACAAATGATACAGATGTGTTTATTCAGAATATGTTGTGATGCATGGGTCTTCTCAGTTGGTCAAGGGCTATAACTCTACAATGTAGAATACAGTCAAAATCTCTAATCATCAAATTCATTGGAGATTTTGAAATAATTCTTTTAACAAATGTGTGATTGAAATCAAACAGAAAACATAAATGCTAGTGATCAGAAGCAAGTGTGATACCTATGTCATTCAAGGGCCATAACTCAGGAAAATACAAGTACTCTTAAAACCTAGTCATCATACAGGTCATCCAAGACCTTACTAAGATAAAGCTACATAGCCAATGTGGTTTCCAATAGCACATGTAAATGACAGTGTTTACATCCCAGTGAAATGTCTATTTTTAAGTCTTTCACTGGCTATAACTTAGTATTGAGTAAATCAAGGTCAATAGCTGGTCATCTTCAAATTTTATCTGCAAAATTTGATTGAGATCAAACAAAAAGAGTAAATCCTAGTGTTTTCTAGCCATGGGGATGCTCATTCCAAGATGATAAAGGGCCATAACTCTGTAAGAAAAAATCTACTCATCATCAAACTCATCTGAGAGCTTGTTGTGATGAAACTTTAACAACCAGTCTGGTTGGAATCAAAGAAGCAATA